>QVOA01021642.1:0-29711 GCA_014825685.1 Pseudomyrmex cubaensis
TATATATATATATATATATATATATATATATATATATATATATATATATATATATATAATGGAAAACGATGTTGTAAGCTTTATATAATGTGACTTTTTGACAAATAGCATTGGGAAGGCAACCTTTAATTAATTGTAATCGACGGTTGTACAATTGAGACGTGACCCCTTGGGTGGAATTCAGTTTCTTTATGAATGCATATTAGAGAAACGTTGATATGACTGTACGAGCAATCGCGATATGTGGAATAAATATGAAAGCGTTATATAAGGCGCGTATAGTCATTAATTTTAATCACGAATTTTTATGATGATCACAAAGTGCAATCTCTTAGCCAACACAACTTTTTTATCAAACAAAAAAAAATATAAAGAAATTGTTATTTTTCATAATGAAGAAGTAAACTTTAATGTATTTAAAGATATATATGTCACCAATAGTTACAAACTTTTTCCTATTGATACAAAATTTATTATATTTCATTGATATTCAATATTGTAATATATTCTATTCATATATTACGAAGGATAATCATATATATATATATATATTATATACATACGTCTGTGGTTCGAGTTGCAAATGGATTTATATTTTGAAACTTTTTGTATTTGTACGGTTTTTAAATATGTTGAGTGCAGGAACGCTGGTTAAAACAAAAAAAAAAAGGACAATTTTTCGCATTTGTTTTATCGAAAGACGTTATTTTCCGTTGATGCGTTCTGACGTTGAATGTATAAATCTTGATTTTTTTCATTTTACATTGGCAAAAAATTATTACGTTTGACGTTGAAATGTCTGTCAGATTTATCTCTCTCACACAGGATATATAATTTAAATTAAATGTTACAAAACAAATATATACTATAAATCCTTGTTAATTCTTTCTCTGAAAATGCCCTATTGTGATATCGAAACTAACATGATCCTTTTGCATAATAGTCCATCTAAGGTCATTTAAGTGTTCCGACATCAATACACTTCTATACCAGTTACAATGTGATGTGAAAAGCATGAGCAGTACTTTATATGCAAGATTTATATGTGCTATCTGGATCTATTTTACCACATAACGTGCAGTATATAATAAATGCATAGCGAAACCTATAAGAATAGACAATTTGTTAAATGTACGTTAAGTACACATGTACGTACACTTCAATGTATATTTTTAATATGAAATACGTGTAAGTTGTATAACTGTGAACAAAAAATAAGTTGATGTAATGATGAAAAAAAAAAAAATGTATTTGTCTTGATTGGCACAACTAATGATGAAGAATATACATTGTTAATACTATTGTATAGAGCAGAATGAGAGGTACGTTTCAGATTAACTGGAAATTGTTTTAAAAACGTTTTTTATACTTGGCACACGTTTGGAAAAGTTTTTTACAGACCCAGTGAATAAACCTCATCTTCTACTATATAACTATTATCTCTATAAACTATTTTCTTTCATTTGACAGTTGGGCAATTTGTTTGTGCAAAGATACGTTGTTGTGTTTCGCAAATATACATGTATATATTATAAGTATACGTGAGACGTGGCTCTGTTTACGCGAGCCTATGTAGTTTATAATCGTATGAAGTTTAAAGTAAATGTTCGTTTATGTTATATTCTGAATACTCTTTGGTTGCGTGCCGTGAATTACGATCATTTAGTTGTGCCTCAAGATTTCGATATTCAATACGTAAAGGTAATGATAATTATTATAGTTAAACACTCAGAGACTATTGACATTGTTGGAAACGCTGTGAAACGAAATGGACCATCGTTAGAAGAGCCATACGCATAAGATAAATAAGGTCTAGGATGGTTTGGACGTTTTGTATATTGCAACGCGTTAAATTAAGAGATTCTTTGAAAAAAAAAAAAAAAAATAATAACAAAAAGGGCCATTTGTAGGCTTTTAGAGGCAATGTTCGCAAATAATCGAATTGCAATGCACGGCACAAGTACCAGATCACTGTAATAATGTAACAAAATAAAAAAATACAATGTATATGTACTAGCCACAAAAACTGTTGTCACCACAAATAAAATAAATAAATAAATATATGTATACAATGATAAGTTTAAATACAGGTTTAAGTACTGGACATATCTCTGTAAAGCCAAGTAGCATCACATTTTTAAACGTCATAAACAATGTCGCCATTTTACTGTTATATATCTGTGCATTTTGAAACTACAAAAACAAAAAAAAAAAAAAACAAAAAAAAAAACAAAAAAATAAAATAAACGGTATAGCCTGTTTGATACGTACACGATCACACGAGAAATTACAGAATCCTACATATATTTTTTAACGGTATATAATTATCGCATTGATTTTTTCCGACTTAGTTTTGAAATGCACTCTGTAAACAAAGTATGAGAAGGGGGGAACATACTTTGGACATTATTATGTAGTTTATACACGTATTTGTATAATAATACGGTTTAAACGAGGTTGTTTGATGATATATATTCCTCAAATTGCGTATCGTACTGTTACAATTGATTTCGAAGTACAGTTACATTGTACAATGTATAAATTTTAAATAGAAATTGTATATGTATACAATAACATACATAACACACACATACACACACACACATTACACGAGAGATTTGCATCGTGCGTACATGACCGGGCTGTACGCAGAGATGTGAATAATATATGTATAAAAAAAAATTTATTATAATAGTAATAATATACATTTATTATATATAATAGTCGTGCGTTACGTTTAGCTGATAATTGCGAGAATAAAGGAAAGTAATTCATATAGTGCCATCATTAACTGACTAATTAAGAAAGATACCGATTTTACGTTTAAGTAGTATATCATAGGAAAATATTCGTGGAAAAGAAAAAATACTTATAACGTTGAAGACAAAGACTCGGTTTATGTTAATAATAATAATTATTATTATTAAATAATGTTTGCCAAGTTTGTTACGCGTATAGGTACGAAGCCATTGAGAGAAATTTTATGTGCTAAATCTTTGAAGACATATATATATATATATATTATATATATATATTTTATCTTATGCACATTCGATGCCACACGCAATAGTACTTGAGCATGTAAATATACTTGGTTTTTCATTTTTCTTTTTTTTTTTTGCGCGCGCTCACGCGGAAATAAGAAGCGCCGAATTAAAAGCTCTTTGTTTGTACATTATTACCTTTGGTGCTCGACATTATCTAATTATTGTTATTACATTATTATTACTGATCTGTATGACCATGCTACCATATTGCCTATTATATTGGTCAGTATAATCATCGTCAGAGTTAGTGATAAATAATGATTATTTGATAAAGCTCTATGTACATCACGCACATACATACACGTTGTAAGTTCACACGTACACGTACACGAACATACGTACGTACGCGTACACAAACACACACACATACACACATACATTGTGGTTATATTTCAGTGTATCAGCATAATGATATGATTATTACGATGTTGCCTATAGAATACATTTTACTTGGTTTTTACATTTGGCAGTATTTTATTTTAGTATTATTCCATATCCACCTATGTTGTAGCGCTTCGCTTGTGACTTGTGCGTGTAGTACCGTTTGTTTTACATCAACATCGTGTTTACTTTGATTAGCAAAATCTGCAATTATTATTATTTTGCTAATTGCTTCTGTTTGTGTTCTTATTTCGTAATGATCTGTGTCGTGCGATTTTTCCGACTTTACACATTAGATTCTTTGTTATTTTGAGAAGTTTATTTGTCACAGAAACATCGTTTTTTTCTTTCTTTACTTGTTAATAATAACGCTAATATTGTTTCAATTGTACAGTTTTTTTACGCAATTGTACAGCATATTATTAACTGTGAGAATCATAACAATTGTGTTTTCTTAGAAATCTTTTATGATATATGACCAGTTGCTTTTATTAAAGTTATTAAAAATATGTCCCTCATTATGCTTGAAAATTGTAGTAAACAAACTATCTCTATAAATAGTGACTAATATATTGAAAACACATTTATGGGAAGATATATAAGAAATAATTATGAAGTCAATATTACATGATGACTAAAAATAATATATATGTATAGGCTTTGTCGCGAAACCATTTATCTCAATATATTCTGATATTTATTTATTAAACAATTTACTTGATCTCATTAAAAAATTAATTTTTTCTTCGATCTATCATTTATCTCTGTAATGTTCGATCGTTGTTTGTGTAACCGATATACTTGTATTTTATAGACACCACATATTGTGATTATTTATATCAGTTTTTTTATTTCAAAAATGTGTAATATATCTTCATATACATTTCTTTTGATCATCGTTTCTTCGTACGTGTGTGTAAATTGCGTATATTTTTAATAATACATAGTGATTATCTCTCTCGGTTTGATGAGTGAATAAATGTGTAAAGAAATTTCGAAATGCACGACGATAAGAAAACAACATTCAAACACTTTTGTAATAAAGTTTTTTTTTTTTCATCTCGATAAAATGTATTATATAAGAGTTTATCACTTTGCGGCAATTATTGCAAAAGACCAACTTTTTTGCGAGCGACTCCGATGTCGTGTGTATGTGATCACGCGCGCGTATGTTACGATAAAATATTTTTAAATACAAAAGTTACATAAGTTAGGTTTTCAGGATAATAATCCTATAGTTCTCTGTAAAGACAATGCGTTTACAAATGCGTGATAAGAAAAGATTTCGAGTAAAATATTGGCAAAAAAAAAAAAGGTTTTTCGAATTTTCAACTTACAAAATCAGAGCTGCCACTGAAAGAGACGCGATTTGTCTTGGGTTTCACATTGTCTTCTAATTATGTCACAAAATTCTACATATATATACACACACACACACAACACACATATATATATATATCTATCATATATCATAGAAAGATTATATCTTGTACTTAAATCTGGACTGTGCAATGTGATTGTATTTTTACTTGTTAAAATATAACCGAAAGTCGCATTGCAAATCGTCGCTCTAAACGTGAGAAAATTTCGAGCATATTTCGAAATTTCTCCTCTGTTTTATTATGCTTAATGGAAAAAATCTCATTTTTACCAAGTCTGTATGTTAATGGACTTCCGCATTTGTACATAATGTGTCCTTCACAAAAACACACACACATACACACACCTTTTGACTCATCCTCTCTTCTTCGGACGGTCAAACGGACAGTTAGCTACGTGTTCTAAAAAACTCTAGAGATCTCGACCACGTCTGTGCACACACACACACACACACACACACACACACATACACACTTTAAGATAAAAGTCGATATGTTATTCAGTGTAGCACAACTTGGTTTGCACTGAATACCAATCTTCATTGTGACGTCCACTAATGTAATTTGCAGCGATTGTAAGCACGTAAGATAGACAGACGTTGGAGAAAAACAATTTGACTCTCTTTCGTAAGAGAATAATCTAACAATAAGACGAGCTACGCGACCACAGACATATCTTGATACTGTAGATATTTAAATACACTGTAGAAATTGTGAGATGTAGAGGAGCGTATTTTGTGAGAGCATTTTAAGGAAGAAATTTTTAATTGTAAGTCATAGTTGAGCAAAAATGACTACTTGATCATAACAATGTGAAAAACAAAGTGAAAAGCTTGAAAGACGTCTTTCAAAGATTTAACACGTTTTTTCAATGTTCTTTACAATTGTTTTGACATGTTATGTTTGAATTGTTTCGTTTGTTACAGCACACTGTAACAAAGAAACAGCAATTCATTAATACAACAGGAATACGAAGTGTCAATAGACCACATTTAAATGACCACATTTAAATCAAGCCTTTGACTTACACGACACTTTGTGTTCAGTTTATTTTTACGCGATTAAAAATTTCTTCTCAGTATTATATAATATTTAAGAAAATTATATAAAAATGAAAATATCGAATAACAAAAATTTCTGCTAAATTCGTTTTCACCGTATCTCGTGTCTTTCCGATTCGAGAAAGATGCATTTCAATAGGTGTATTACAAGTCCCGGACTAGATCATTAACAGGGAAAATCTTTTTTGAGCTTTACAAAACGCTCTATCTTACGTGCGTACAACCGTACGTCTATCCTCTGTAGAAATGCCTTAATATCACGTGCCTCAATTAATATTTAAACTGTTCACCTGCTTATACCTACTACTCGTTAGTCTATGTAACGAAAATATATGTGTAATATCGAGTTATTCTTTGTACTGCTCTTGTAAATATATTCTGAAGAATATTAATGTCATCCTGTCCTCTCTGTGTATTTGTACATTATATTCTATCTCACACGTTTCCACATTGCTCTCTTTCTCTCTCTCTCTTTACGTACCGTACGAATCTCTCTTTTTCTCTTTCGGTTTCTTTTTTCAACTGTAAATTACCTAGCACAAGAAACGTAGTTAAATTATGCAGAGAATTATATTGTATTTTAATTTATTCGTATATTGTGTAATTGAAAAAAAAGTTTTAATATTAGAAATTTTTTATCAAACTGCTGTCTTTCTAGTTATGTTTTTTTTTATCTGTTAAGTTCGATTACGCATAATGAAGGTGATTGTGATTAATCGAAATTGTTTAATACGTCAAACATTTTTATTTTGATTTTTAATACTTTAGTGTTCTTCTAATGGTTTTCTAGTGTTCTGATGGGCAAAAAGTCAATTTTATTAATTTTTTGTAATTCATATTCTTACAGGAACATGTGTATATACATATATATATGTGTATATGTATATAAATATATATATATATATTTGATTTTCTTGTAGACTATCATTTGTGTCTTTATGTCGCATGTCTCTACATGGAATCTGACTCTATTTCTCATCGCTTTTTCATGTTTTCTCTCCGTGTAATTTTACTTTGTACAAATTACGTGTCTCTCGTAATTTATATTACACACTTGTATAAAATATATAACTCATTATAAGTACCATGTGCTTCTTGTGTAATTCATATTTTTCTGTTACAGCGTATATAAACATTTTTACACAAAGCCAGAAAAATCGGTTTTACATAAGGCAAAAAATAATATAATATAATGAATTATATATATTTAAAGAAAGTATATAATTCAATTAAATTAAAAGTCCATAAGTACTGCGTGCGTTTATTTCATAATTTTATTGAAACTTAACGTACGTTTTATTTTTCTGCTTAATATATTTCTGTTAATTTTATTGTGGAAAGTTATATGCGCAGATAATAGTAATATTGAAAGAACAAACACGTGAATAGTATTCGGAAAGCACAAGATTCACGCATGCGTAACAACACGAGAACTAGCTGACGTTATAAGAGGTACGTATGTATGTAATTGTTAGGTACATACGAAATTTTGAATGATATAGTGCGATGCATTAATGTCTTCCAGAAGGAAGTAGCTAGTATAGCTTTTTTCCCACACACGTTGTTGCCTCAGAGAAGGAAGCTTCCTAATTTTTTCTTTCATAAGACACTATTGCATCGCAGTGTACATCCTTCATCCCTCGTCCGAATGCAGAATTGTTGGATAGTGCTGTCCCCATTCGGAGAAGACGAATTTCGAATATATTGATCTGCTCTATCTCGTGGAAACCTAGAAATTATCTACCAGCCAATATAATTTTTATATACATATCTAAAAACTTTATACGATAAATCATTAAAACTCAAAGAGTCAGTTTTTCACCAACTCCGGTTAATTTAATCGATCGAAGTTAGAATCGACCAATCGCATTGGTCGACTAGTCGAGGCGAGCAATAGATAACGTTTAATATGTCATCACTTCGGCCAACTTAATTACAGATAAATGAACCAAGTCATCCACTTTGGCAATTAGACCGAAATAATCGAATTAGTCAATATTCGCCAATTTCGGTAAATTGATCAGCCGATTAAGTTACCCGGAACTGATAGATCTATCAAATGATAGACGTACTGACTGATAGACGCGTACCAAATGATGACACGATACCGACAGAAAGCTCTGTTAACGAATGTGGCTATAAAGAAAAAGTTTGGCAATCAGCTCCATGAGCGATAACTCAATATCGTTGTAAGTTTATTTTCACAATGTACCGTACTAATAGACTTATTGGCTCATACGTATTATTTTATATTTTTGTTACGACTCTTCGTATATAACGAAGCATTTACAAATCTATGTTTACGTAAGAGATTGTTTTTACTTCTGTTTATACACGACATCGAGTGTGGCGAAAAAATACGGGGACATCTTGAGCATATATTTATGTAGCGGCAAATGTGTCGAATAAAATAAAGTTCGCGTTATATCGGAAGTTTAAAGGAAATTCCCGATTAACTAGCTTTCCGTTGACAAAGCTCAAAACGCGCGTTAGAGGGCCACTCATTTCTTGCTTGCGTCCCTTACAAATATTCTCGCTACCAGGATAACATGCGGAACGACTTTTTTTCCGCTTACGACGCTCCCACCCCCACGGGCGGGCGTGGAACGCTTTCGAACGGCAAGCATCCCCCGGAACAGGGCCGCATGCGCACTCACGGATTTCCGCGGTCAGGCCGCGGAAGCTTTTCGGACGGCGACGCGACGGCGGAGTCCTCGCGTCCTTCGACAACGCTCGTCAACGTTCTGTCACTCGTCAAGAGAGTGGCGCCAGAAGCATTCGCGCCACCAGGATGCTATAAACTCAAGCCGACGCTCTCTACGCCGCGACGCTTCCGGCCTCCGCCACGGCTCTCTACGGTAGGAGGGTGTTCCAGGAGCGCCAGGGTAACAGGACGCCGTGGGGTTTGTTGCACGCGCGCACCTGGAAATTACCTGTAAATTATGCGGAAAGCGGATGGGCTTTTCGCCGCACCCGGCGAAGATAGAACGAAGTTTTAAGACGTTCTCGTTCTAATCCGCGACAAATCAGCGAAACGAAATCTCAACCGAGACGCGCTTTCATAATGAGAACGGAGAATTTTGCATAAAGATTATGAGATTGTCACGATTGCAAATGAGCCAAGATGACGAGTAAGACGGACGGGTGTTCTTCCGTCATGTTGTATTTTTTCGTATTGACCGCCGATCGTCTTCCGTGCATCTTAATTTCGGGCGCCGATCACAGGCGATCATGAAAACACAGCGCGCAGTCGAGCCCGAAAAAATATCCAAATATTCGAGCATATTTCCAATAACGTTGCAACACACAACTGTATCGGTGACGGGTGCACCAATACACATCCTGCCCGCGTCGCAGCAACTGTATACTGTTTACTATACCCCGATAACAATTCTCACACAGCTCCGCGCGCAAAAACGTATTCTCGCGGCGATTGTATAATATACACGTGTGTGTACATTATTTATCGTTGATATTAAATATTTTAACATATACATTATACATTATTATAATATATTCTCAAAAAAACACAGATAAACTGTCATTAAAATGTTTAATGACAGTTAAAGCACAGAAGATTTTATGAGACAAGTGTGTGTACGAAAAACATTTGCACAAATAAATACATTGTTTTCTTAACTTTTTAAATTTAAAGCAATCTAAAAGCGAACGTAAGGAAACGTTTACAGACAAATCAGATTTTAGCTGTAGAAATCTGTTGGAAAAATCGCCGCAAATTCACATTACACGCGACTTGAAGTGATAATAAGAAAGAGAGAGAGAAAAAGAGAGAAAAGAGAGAAAGAGAGAGAGAGAGAGAGAGAGAGAGAGAGAGAGAGAGAAAGAGAGAAATGTTTTACTGCGGTTGATATTAATTGCAACGTAGTAACAGGATTTATCTCAATTTGTGCTTCAAAGCGCGGTCTTGTTTTTCCACTAGGACATCATACGCACGACGGAGTTTCTCTTCGTGACAGAGCGAGAGAGAGAGACAGTGACGTTTCTATTATCCGTTCCTCGCGCCGGGACTATGACTGCGGAATAATTGGCCGGTCAAACGTCGATGCTTCGAATATCCTGATAGCGCTCCGCGCGCGCACATGACGGATAACGGATATACGCAATACAACGTGTGTCGCACAATACAACACGTCGTTGATCAATAACACGTTCGCGTCCGTGGGATTGGATTGCCGACGAGATATCTTCTAGCCGATTAGTCGTCGGAACGCCTGGAAATTACGGTCGAATGATAACAGCGGTTGCGAGATAGAAAGGGCGACGCGACAGGATAACAGAAGGAGGATATCGCTGCGTCGTCTTCCGCGGCGCACGCGCGGGAAACTAGCGGGATACTTCCTTTGTGTTATGCGGAATAAAATGTGGACACGCGCGTCCAACGGAAACTCCTCCCGGGATCTAGGTCACTTCCGTCCACTTAACGTAACGTTTAGTTAATTACAGAACGATTATGTGTTTACAGATAAAATATTATATAACGCGCGATTATGTGTTTACAGATAAAATATTATATAATTAAATTCTCTAACGCACGTGTGTAGATATAAGTAGAATAGAACACCCAATGATTGGCAGTTTAAAGACCTGTCAATTTTTTTTCAAGAGTATCAACTAAAAGACTCTAAAATAGAGTTACTAGAAAAAATCCAAATTAATCCTACTATAATATCAAGTAAAAAGCAATTATCAGCCAAAAACGTTAACACACAACTAGGAAAAATCAATAAGTTCCAATCAAGATATGACTAACCATAGATTCGATTATTCTATTGTCACAAGAGAAAAGTAGTTTTCACGGAAAAAGTCAGATTCTGTGTTGTTCCTAAAAGTCTACACATTTCTCTTGTTTAAATCAAGTTATTAGAAATAATATTTTTATGGTACGCGTAAATAACATTGTTAAACTTTGCATTCAGAAATAAGAATTTGTATTTTCAAGAGAAACCGTAAAAAAAAAAAAAAAAATCAACAACCGCGTCGCGCTGCCTAACAATGTCTTCTTCTCCGGTCCGGTGTTGTGCGTCCTTGCCTCTTAAACCGGTGTTGTGCGTCCTTACCTCTTAAACCGCAGCAGCCTCTGGGCGTTTAAGTCCTCAAACCGTTCTAATTGAGCTTCTTCCTTGTTACCGCGAAAGAGTTACCGGAAACAATGTCTGGAACAAAGAGGGGTAACAATTGAACGCGAACAAAGGCGCGCGTCCTCGCTTTGTCCATCGCGCGATCTAACTTCTTCTGCGTTCCTACGGTCCGCTATTGTTTCCGTTCGCACTATGCAACGTGGATGCAACGCGGTGTCACGATAACGAGTAGTAGCGAAGTGTCCGAGGGGGAAGTTTCGAGATATCGCGACAATTGCTGATTAAAAAGCGATGAGCGCGCGCGGTCAACAGAAAATGTCGAAGATTGTCGACGAGCGAAAAATTTCTTTTCGTATGTGATGTAATTGAACGATATTCCGTCGAATTTGTTCCCGCACTAATTGCGAGTGATGTCAAGCAAGACTTGATTCTCTTTCTCGCGTTTTCTTTTCTTTTCTTTCTTTCTTTCTTTCTTTTTTTTTCTCTTTATTGTCGAGTAGAACATTAACTAGCGTAAAATTTGTGTTAGCACTGTAGTGTGTGCTTCGACGTTGCTTCCATCCCCATCAACGTGCTTCACAATTCCGCGAGCATATATTTTATGGCGTTAATTTAACGTATCTTTTTGCCTCATAACCATCGTGGCGCGGGCCAATTATAAACTCGCCTGCGAATTAATTAGGTGCACCGAGAAAAACAGAGAGGGAAAGAGAGTTTCCCTCTCGAAGAGTTTTCTGCCCACCTAATTTTCCGCGCGCGCACAGGGATCGGGTCTGGAAGAAAGGAAATTTCCGCCTCGTGTAAAGGGAAATATCTTGTTCGCCGAGATAGGAGGGAGGGAAACGGGCGCAGCGCTCGCATCTCATTTTAGTCGAGCACCCTCGCGCGCACGGTGAGACACACATTTCAATTAATAATCCCATAATTAAAATATGAGAAAGTGGTCATTACACCCGCGCGCATTTCCGCGTCGGTTACTCGGAAACTTTCTTCCCTCTTGGCTGAGGCGTCACCCTATTCAAAAAGAATCATTTCTCTTTTATCGGCTGTTTTCTTCCAGAGGATTTTCTAACACGTTTCTGTTTCTTTCTTTTTTTTTTAATCATCGACGCGTGCAAATATATGTGCTTACGCAGAGTGCGTGAAAAATCGTGGTTTTATCTTCTTGGAAGTTTGCATATTTTTTTTTTAACTGAGATTTGATTAATTAATTTAGTTAATTTTAAGTTCCTGTTGTTAAAAATGTCCTGTTACAACAATACTGTTGTTTTCTTCTGTACGTATACGACTTGAACGTACAATTTTACATCACAACGCACGAGGAGTCGCTTTCGCATTTACTTATTTCTGCGTGCTACCGCACTTTCGCGTACGACCTCGCGAGAATATGCACATGTCAACATTATTCACGTGTCGAGGAATCTCGAAGTGCCTGGTAATCAGTAAGCGAGCTTAGACTGCTGCTACTCGGAAATAAACGAAAGTACATAAACGGAATCAAAGAAACGTTGTGTCATATATTTATAATGCTACTTGCAATAAGTAACTAATATTAAATTCACATAAAAATTATTGATTTTCCGGTTTTGTGAGATGCAAAACGGTGCTCTCGCACATTTACCGATCACATAAAAATGTGACTATGTCAGTGTTTTTTTTTTTTTGCAAACGCGCGTATAGTTTAACTTAGAAAATCAGCGAGACCTAAAAGGGTGACGCCCCGCGAGCCCAGCCGGCGCTAACTTTTCAATCTCGGTCGAATAATCCGGCGGAAAACCCTGTAGCTTACTCGGTGGCGACGATCTGGCCTCTTATTGGCTCGCGCGGGCTTTCGCGCAAACTGTCTCCCTACCTCCCACGTCTCTCTCCTCCCATCCCATCCCCACTCATCCCCTAGGCGCATTCGCTAACCCTCCACCGCCCTCACCGCCGCCGCCACCGCCGCCGTCGGTCGCTACCTCCACGTACACTTAGCCCCGTGGTTAACTTCAATGAGCGGATAACAAGCCGCCCCTCGACTGCGCCCCTGTAATATTCGCTCGTATAAATGGACCCGCGGCTTTGTCAAATCAACTGTCGCTAGTAAACAAGCCACCCTTCCTCAACTTCGGCGCGCTGATACACCACCGCGCCAACTCCGCGGGATACGTCCTCCTCGCACGCCACTGCCTCGGGCTTTCGCTCGCGAGATCTCTTCCCTGATAGCATCGGTCTTAATCCGTAAGTCTGATCGTTATGCCATAATACCGGGGAGGGAAAGAGAGAGAAATATAGAAGAGTGAGTTTGAAATCTCAGTGATAAAATCTGAGAATTACGATCATCACAAGTGACTTGTGTTGCAACAATACATGATGATAAGCTTCAGATGATAGGAAAGGGAAACATTACATGTCCCAATCTCTCTCGCGCGTTTGATGAAAAGCAAATATGTAATTAAATACAATGTAAATATGATACAACCCTAACATAAAATACAAACATAAAAAGTAACTCTTGCAATGTCGCCTCCGCAATAAAATTTCATCTTGTGAATTAATGTATTAAATAAAGATATGCCCGCGTGAGGATAATTCTCTCGCGTTTAATTAATTTATTTACATTCGCGCTCTGGTAACGTCGAATATTATTACACACGCGCGCGCAAGCAAGCTCGTTAGAGAGGAGCGTCTCGTCTCGGGTAGTAGCTGCGCTACCCCGGCCATTACCGTGGCATAAGCGAGCCAATCAAGCCACCTTTGTGACGACAATCGCTCCTTTGATTACTCGGCGCTTTGCGCGAGAGAGCAGGAACGCGGTTACGCCGGGGTAATCGGTGTGTTCAGCGTCGCCCTGACATTTCCCGACATTGAGAAACCGCATTATGGAAATGTAAGCGCCGATCCAAAAATCCATTCCGCGATATGTTTTCGGAATTTTTACTCGATACGCTCGTTCGATATATTTTCAGTTTTGCGAATCAGTTGCGCGCGCAATTATTACACACGTGATAAAATACGAGAGAGGGTGATAATGTTAATCCATTCTCTGCAACAAAAATGAAAACGTATCTCACGCAGCTCGAACCATTTGCGGCGTGGAAATTCGTCTAATTAACTCGCAATGTTATTCAACGTTTCTGACATTACAAGCGAATATCGCGCGTTAATTGTATTCAAAATAGCCGGAATAGAGTTCCTCTTCTTTGCGAAGAAAGCCGCGCTGAAATCGCGTATTCGCTATGGAAACGCGCTTGCCAGGCTCGAAAGTGGCCATGGGGACTAGAAGGAAGGAAGAGAGAGAGAGAGAGAGAGAGAGAGTGAGAGAGAGTGTACGGTTCTCTACGAGGCTCTGAAGAGTACCGGAGTTATAGGAGGCGAACAAACAGGAGCGCCTTTCAATCGTAATTGGAACCGCAGGGGCCTGACCAACGTCCGTGTTCAAGCACTCCTTTTCCCATAACCATCATTCTTCGAGAGAGTGTCTCCTCCTCTCTGCAAGAAAAACACAATAGCCCGTATACGCGGTGACGAAACAGCACGGAGAGCGACGGGAGAGTGCCGTATCGGGTGAATTTTCCGAAGGAAAATAGAGCATTCCGCGGTAACGCGCAATTGCGAACGTTCGATCATTCCATTTTTTTTTTTTTTTCAATGTGAAGTTTGCTACGTACAACTTTATGAGGTGATGTAGTTTCAAAACCAACAATCTCCACTTTTCAAAATTGTTTTGAGTTACGTGCAGTTTACTATATCTACCACTGCGGCAAACGCATGTGTGCGTTTCTAAAACAGCGGAATTCTATTTGAATTAACGTCCAAAAATGTGTAGTCGGAGCTTTTCGTCAATTTCCAAAATTACACGCGAACTCGCTGGGTTTTTTTGCAACGACATTCCTCGCATACGTATCTTGATTGTAGCATCTTTTTGTGAAAACAAATTTTTCCGGAGGGAAAATGCTTCAATACTTATTTGCTATACGTGGCAAGTTTTAAATTTGTTAAATTATCTCGTAAATCCCCCCTCCCGGATAGAACAATGGTAAGCAGAGTAAGTAATCGAGGAACATTATGTTGAAAAGAGCACGAATCGCTTTCTCTTTGCCGCGGTGTTTACATAAACAATATTTTTTCATTTGAAACTCCACGGAAGGGTTTTTGTGCGTCTCCGTGAAAGCGGAAACGCGCGCTGGACGATGCCGCTTCATACGAAAACTTCACCTCGGCAGTTATATTCACACGCGCGGTCGCACATCAATGGATCCCGCTCGCGCTTGCCGCGATTGTTAACGATTTCGAGATTCTCCCGCATTGCGGCTCGATGGCCACCCCCGTTGCCTGCTTCTGTTCTAAATCGTTTTGCCATGATCCTCTTTGCGGTTCTTTATCCGCATTTAGCTAGTCAACCAAACGCCGCCGCGCCATTATTGTTATCAGTACCAGACAGACATCGACAGATTTTTTGAACGTTCGAGCGCTCGCAAAAAACTCGACTCGAGCTCGATTCAAATTTTAGAAAAAACCCACTAGATAAATTTTTATATTAATATAGAGTTAATAGATATATTAAATTTACTTACTATATTTAATAAATATGTTATAAATAAATACGGCATACAAGACCATATCTCGATACAGTAGTACAATGTGTGTGTAAAAAATTGTAGCGCAATGTGTCACATGGCCGCGGGAGGGAATCACGTCTCCCACATACGCCTGATTTACAGATCTACTCGGTTCACCCTCGTGTGATCGGGAAGCGATTCGAGCGAAATCCTATTTGCGCGACACAAACGCGCAGAGAGAGCGGAGACAGGCTGGAGAGATGAGATCTCTCACGGGGGATCGCAAATGTCGCAAATTGCTGATAACGATCAGCCAGCGGACGATTTGTATCTAATTCCACGCGGACCCGTCTCTGCTCTCATTACCATTAATTTGTCTTCATTCGGAACAAACGCGGTGAACTTCACTGCTTATTACCGCGTAATATATATATATATATATATATATATATATATATTTATCTCTCGTAATCTCTCGTAATATGCATGTCGCTCTGCAAGTAAATATCTTCGTGAAAACATCGTCTGACATAAATTATCGTGAATTGTGAGATATTTTTTCTCGTGTATGAATTTTACATACAAAAAAAAAAAAAACATTCTCTCCAATATGCGTATAAAAAAAAATTAGTATTTTATCGTCGATCAATATTCTTTCCCGTCATTTTTTTTTCTATCGCCTCGATTGACGACGATTAAGTTACGTCACGCTCTCGCCGCTCTAACGAGAATTTCGGCAGGCCCTTTGTTTCTCGCCTCAATTTAATGCCGTCTCCCGGTATGCATTTATTCCGACGATCCTCTTCGGCGCCCTTTTCCCGCGCCCATGAAGGAGCGGCGCCTGGCCGCTTTGCTGCCCCTTGAATTAATCTGCCGCATACGTTAAAAAAAAAAAAAAAAAAAGAAATCTAATGAATTCCGTAACGCGTGCGCCGAAGACCCGCGCCTCGAGAACACAAACCCGAAGGGTTCTCCTTGTTCTTGTGCGGCGCACAATGACACCGTCGTCGCCATTAAAATGATGCCGTTGTCGCCGCGCGACGCGACGTCCAGCAGCGTCGATTTCCGACATGCGACACGACGGAACTTAACGTCAACGAGAGAGCGACGCTTTTTATGCAACGCCACGCGACGCGAGTTCCACGAGGATACGGCGCGGACCGTAAGAGAGGATAGGGTTGAGCATCTTGCCCGTTGATGGCTTCGCCACTTGCGTCAAGGTGAGCTCGCGTGAGCGATCAGAATTAATTGGAGCCTTAATTAATGCTATGCCGCGGCGTTTCTGCGGAATTTGAGGATCGGCGATGCACGATATGGGTGCGAAAAATTTTATATCGAAATGACCGTGGTGGCGTTATTTAATTACGATCTCGTTGTCGGGTCGTCAATCTTATTTAATACACATTAGTAACAAAAGAAGAAACAATGTTTAAAGACGTGTAGATAAGAAACAAAATTTGTTTTCTCTCTCGCGTGGCTTTTTCGTCGCGGATTTCGATAGAAAGTCATTGCACGATTTATGCTGCATGATTTATGTATCTTTGATCAATTTTTTTTATAAGAGCGGCACGTCATTTACTTCTCGTAAGTTGACAAACATATTATCGATTTCAATATATACCTGGTATATATTTATTCTGCCAGACGTTGTACGTGAGACACCCCGTTACGGACTCGCCACTTTCCTCGTACTCGGCGACGACGTTGCGCGTCGGTGAATTCAACCCGGATGATTTCGCAGCACCGTCAAACATACGCCAGCATATACCGCACGCTTATGCGGCCGCATGTCGGCAGGTGCTTAAAAGGGATAAGTGGTGGCGCGGTGAATAGACTAACAGTATATGTGCGTTCTTTCCCTCCCCCCGCGCCGCGAGGAGGAAACGAAATGGAGAAGAGACGGGGGTAGAAGAGGAAAGCTGTAGCTTTCTCCCGAAGAGGAAGGTGAGCGGGCGGAGAGATACGGGGCTTGCATACATCATGCATATTTACACTCGCAAACTACTTCTAGCGAACCGGTGAATGAGGCGCGGGCGAAATCTGCAAACTGCGAAGGACGTATTTATGGAAATGCCGATATATGCGCATCTCCGCCGCACGCATTGCGCTTCCGTTTTATTCCGGCGCGCGGAATTGATCTCTCGTGACGCGAGTTGTTTTTTTTTTTTGATGATCAACTATCAGCGTTTCGCAATTATAAACAAATAGTCGTTAAGTTTCTTGTACGTCGTAAAAAGGCTTAATATCGTGTAATAAATCTCGTCTCTATTTTCTTTTTATCTATTATAACGAAATAATAGATAAACACATTCTTCTGTGATCTAACATTTCTCTGTTGCGTATAATATCGCACTTTGGTATGTTAAAATAAACATTTCACCATCGCGAGATGGTGTATATCCGCGTTGGTGTGTCCCGACGTTGCCGCGAATTCTGTCGGAATTTCCTAATGAAGCCAACGAGCGCGAACACAACCGAGACTCGATAACAGCGGAAACTCCGCAAGTATCCGCTTTTCAAGCGCCTGAAATCATAGAAAGCGCGGGTTGTATCGCGTGCGCTCGCAGAAAAGTTTCACATTCAATTTGTTCCTCTCGTTTCGCAGTAATCGCTCGCCAATGATTTTTTTCCCTCCCCCCGTCTGCACACCCACCTCTCCTCGCTTCCTCCCTGTCGCTACCTACCCTTTTCCTTCTCGAGCTCTCTTCTTCTTCTTCTTTTTCTTCTTCTTCTGCAACTCCCCCACCTTCGAGGTTTCCAACCGAGGTACCGAGTTCATCCCTCGCGCCTTCATCCGGATCCACTTAAACCGAAAGCGTGCACCGAGATAAACCGGATCGCGAGCACAGGAAGGACTGGCTGTGGCATCTTCCGACCAATCGCGGCGCCGGGGTCTCGTTTCTTCGCCACCGCGTGTCGACCGCCGCGGACCAATCGGAGCGGCGCGGTCGGTAGACGCGGAGGGGTGAGCATGGCGCTTCCACCCCCAAAATGGCTGCGAAATCGCGCGGGCATTAGGCAGCCCGTTCAAAATAAACGGGCGGATTAATTCGAGGGGGTTGCGGCACGCGGTAGGATATGCGCGAACGTATATCATCCCCCCTTGATCGTGCGCTTGTGTATGTGTGTGTTCTACCTGCTCAGGTTTCTTCTGCGCGTCTCCACCTCTCTCTCTCGTGTATTTTGCCTCGCGTGCTCTCGTCGTCGACCACGACGACAGGAACGAGGGTATTGGGGTTTCTAGACGCTTCCGGTTAGCCACGACGACCGTCGGCGACGCAGAACGACGCCGAGCGTCCGCGCGATAGTATGAAAGTCGGGTCTTGCTGTGACGCGAGTGTGTCGACGCGGTTTCCTGCGCGAAATCGTCACGCCTGATTGTTGTTGTTGTTATTGTTGTTGTTGTCTCGTCGTTGCGGATATAGAGTTTCGATTGATAATTGACGATCGCACGGACGTCGTGGGTTTACCTCGCCGACGACGATGATGCAAGAGCACAAGTCTTTTCTGATCAGGGACCTTCTGGGGGACGTGCTGGCCGATCGAGTTCAAGGTATCTTTAATGATAAAGTGTGTAAGGCAGTAAGATAAGAATAACCGAGACTACTGCATCAAGACGATATTAAAAACGTAAAAAAAAACACGTTAAAATAATTACTTTTGAATTATTACAACTAAACCTAACGATACAAGCGAATCGTTTAGAATTGTGACAATTGGCGCTAAACGATTTTTATAGAAACTTTTCCTTTTTTGCTGCTCTTTTATACAAAGTTACATTATCGGCTTTGCGAGAATTATATAGAATATATCTGTACAAAAGATAGAGAATCATAAGAATAATTAGTCGCAGAACACTTGTATATTTCTTACTTGAATCGCGATTCCACGATTGTTTTTTTATTAATTTCGCGAGAGAGATTTGCAGCGTTTTTTTTTCCACGCAAACATTTTCCACGACGCGTGGCGAATCGCCAGAATCTCGTTAGAAAGTGGAATCCCGTGGCGCGTTTCTATTATTTAAATCGTCCACGCGTAGGGCCACCACGCGGGGTGACTAACCCCCTCGGAGACGATGGTGCCCCATTAAGAACGATTCTACAGATGGTTCGAGGTGCCGAAAGATTCGTTAGGGCTTGTTAGCCGGTGAAAGATTATTACCCCCCGTCGTGTCATCGCGAGTCTATTGGCTAATCCTGAGAGGGTGCAGCAGGTCCCGCTAATTGAGATGGTTTGCTCTAACCGAGATCGATCACAATCCGACGTCGGGGTTGCTGAATTATTGTTTCGGTAATAGATTTTGCTCGACACCGGTCGTGTCCACGCGCTGATCGGATCAGCCAGAAAATAGCGGTCAATCGAAAATAGCGATATTGGTTTATTTGGTCTTTCATTTTCGCTTATTGCGCACTGATTGTATAAAAATTAATACGAATGTTTTAACGAAAGAAGAAAATAGAAGTAAAATATTTAAGTTTAGAGATTCCGAGGAAGATGTTATGACCATTTATATCGCTTTTGCTCAAAAAAAAAAAAAAAAATTTTTTTACGTCTCAATACTGGCGCTTATTACTCGAGTGTCGCAACGATCATTATTTTATTCTTGAAAATATGCGCTTCGCAAAAATATGCTGCAGAAGAGTCCGAGGACGATTCGGCCGTACATTCGGATTCCGAGGACACCATCGATCCCGGCAGCAGCCCTTGCACGCGTCTGGGGAGTCCTCCGCCGGCGCTTTCGCCATCGCCCGGTCCGGCGACCACGTCCGGCAAGTCTTGCGGAGTGACCGTAAACAGCACACCGCCGACCGGTAGGAAACCACGTAGACGACGTACCGCCTTCACTCACGCTCAATTGGCTTACCTCGAGAGAAAATTTCGTTGTCAGAAGTATCTCAGCGTGGCGGATCGCAGCGACGTCGCTGACGCGTTGTCGCTGTCGGAGACCCAAGTGAAGACCTGGTACCAAAATAGAAGGTAGATTAAAACACAGTTGCCGTTCGGATCGGAGATCAATTCACGAAGAGTGAAAAGTGTTGAGGAACGGCGAATTTTATTTGCAGAACGAAATGGAAGCGACAGAATCAGCTGCGACTGGAGCAGCTGCGCCATCAAGCCACCGTCGAGAAGGATCTCCTGGTGCGCAGCGTGGGTCTGCATCACGGCAACATAGACGCTTACTGTTCGCCGTACAACGCACAAACGCAGACCAGTCATCCGCCGCCGCCACCGCCGCCGCCGGCACCGTCTACCGCGTCCACGGCGGCGTTTCTCTCGACGGCGGCCGCGCTCTTCCGAAACGTTACCTACGTCCACGGATGTCCGCTCTAACCCGCTTGCAACCTCGAAGACAATCTCAAGAGATGAATCCTCTCAGCGGTATATGTTGTATCTTCTCTCGAGAGGTCCGAAGAAACATTTCGACGAACTACTTGTGTCGTGAGTGCTGTAAGCTAACATAAAAGTGTTTCTCAAACGTAGTTTTTGTTATTTTGCGCGTTTTCCGAATTTTTCACGAGAATGTGAATCGGTCGGAGTCGGTACACATTTGTTTCAACAAAAATCACAAATTTACAAAATTATTTGAGATATTTGTGCATTGTAATTTCTTTTTACAAATTTGTTTTTAAATCTCTTTCCGTTACATGACATCTTTGTGTGCATTCGAAAATTGTTAAGCACGGAAAACCAAAGATCCAAACTGTAAGTTCTGTGTTGATTACCATTCCGCTTGTCGTTGAATATTAGTAAGTAGGATATTGCGGATATTTTTTGCGCTCGAAAGCAAAAGTTCGGGTTTTTTCAGCGTTTCTTCTTACGCATAACGGGCGTTTAAATAAATAAAGTTATCATAAAAGTGTAAATATGTAATTACGGAGTCGGTCAGTAGTCGTAGCCGCTTTTTTCTCGCAGACCAAGTTCAGTAATGAAGAAGAAGATTGTGACATTTCGCATCTCCTCTTCATTCAATTTGACAGAGAATTTGTATAATCGACATTACTACCAATGTTATCACGTCGCGTTGCAACGTAATATAACGCGATAAGATCTTTCGTGAAAATTGTAGATGGACGTTGATATTTCATTTAGAAGATAGAGGCAGGAAGTAACATAGTTAATTCACACGAAAGAAAGAGAATAAGAGTCGCGCCATATAAGTCGGTATCACGCGAGCAACAATTTACGCAACGGATTTAGCAACAGATTTTAATTCCACTAACAAACTAGCTACACTTTAGCGTCGTCTTATTGTTAGATAAGTGTAATCTCGACGCGCGCGCGCGCAAATTAATGTATTAATTACCGATTGTACAGCGTTCGATATGTAAGCGCCATCGGATTTTAATCCTTTTAATAATTTATCACCTCGTCGGTCAATAATCTATTGACCACTTTTCTCTCGAAGTATGAAGTTCTCTATTGTAGATAAATAAATTATTATCGAAACTCTCCGATGCAAAAGTCTCAAGTCGATCGAAATGTTTTTTATTTTAGCGCTCGGAAAACCTTTCACACTCCTTTTGCACTTCCGATAATAATAAAATTACAAAAAAAAAACTCAATTAAAAAATCGATTCCGAGCGTGTACTTCCTCGCTCCTATCTTACGTTTTTGTTTGTATCTATTTTTTCGTAAGTGAAGAGAAGCGAAGTACACACACGTGGCGCGATAGACACGTGGCCAAGCACGAGTAATTGGGTGAAATCGATACATGTTGAAGTGATTCGACGCGATACACTTGTGTACTGTGTATTGGCATCGGCGTGTGTGGAAGATCTAATTGCACGGAAACGACGAGAAAGAGAGAAAGAGAGAGAGACTGCACGACACACAACTGTTGCGATTATCCTCACGCCGACGATGTTCGCACTAATTGGGCCGGGAGAAGAGGAAGCTGCGGTAAGATAATCGGTATACGGATGATTAGTTTTTCTTAGATGAGCGCACATGTTACTGTGTTATTAACGACTTTGTATTCGAGGAGAACGACATTGATTGAATTGAATTGCTACAATATAACATATCCTTGCATTCATCGCAGATGAAAAGTCGCAAAGAGTCGCAGATAAAACCCGTTCGCACTTTCATATATTTTATCTTAGAAATATTTTTTTACATTTATATGATTATTTATCTTTTTGATGCAAAGTTTTTTCCGTTAAAATCTCAGAGTTTAATTTAATTTTTGTAAACTAGTGCAAATAAAAAAAAACAAACTCTTTAACATAAAAAAGCAAATACATTTAATAAATATTTGAAACGAGATTTTTTCCGAAGAAGATTTAAATCAAGTGTGTCGTGAGATTTCGTCGCAATTCTGTTCCTGTTGCGTTCCCCTTCATCTTTTCGACACAAGCGAGAAAGGAAGGAAGCGCGAAAATGCGGGGAATACCTCCCGAGAGTGTATTTGGAATGAAGTAAACCTCGGGGACACTTCGTGGTCCCCGTGCTTGACGTACGAGAAATACAGTTTCGCAACCCCCGAATGCGAAATCGCGTGTGGACGAAGAAGAGAATCTTGCATCCCTTTCTTCGTCCGTCGCGCGGTCTCCCGCGCTATTCACGTTCAATGCGCCATGTTGTGTTAGGCGGAAAAAAAGACGACGGAAATCTCTCACGCATAATTACTTCGTCATAATGAACACACCGCGCATCTGGCGTTTATTATTTTCTAAGACGACTCGCGATTGTCTCGCGTTTAATGATTCTCTTTTGTATTCTCTCTCTGAATACAAAATAAACAGTCGAATGTCTTGGTTGTGTAGAAAAATTCCAGCAAGGTAAAACAAATTTGATTTAAATGAGTTAAAAAAAAAAATTACTTTGGTATAATCCAATTAAAGTAACTCTTTAAATAACATTTCTAAAGAGAGAGAGATGCCATTTGTGCGAGACGCAAAAATAAAAATTTAAAATCTAAAAAAAATTATATAAAAGAGAATTACCTTTGTGATATTGATTTTTATCTAGCGATGATTCGACGCGCACACACGGTAGTGTGTTTCTTATCGAAAATTCACGTGTAAGGATTCCTACCGAGATACGTGAGACAAGTGGCACCGCACGCGCGTCCGGCCACGTGCGGTATTGTAACGCGACGAACGGTCGGGCGAATACGCGTGTGCATACGTGCGTAAGTCATGTTGGCACTTGGGCACGCGCTTCTTATCCTTCTTTTCGTGTGTCTCTCCGTGTAGCGCCGAGCATCGTTAAATACTTCACGGGGGGCGGATCCGTACGTGCGTGGAAAAAAAAGTTCTTCGGCTTCTTTCACACGCGCGATATTCGCGATCACGACTTGTTTATTTGTTTGTTTGTTTTTTTTTTTTTTACTCTAAATTCAACGTCTCTGCAACGAGCTTAATTATTTCTTCGTGATCGATTTGCGCGCGTTTTGATTATCAATTGCTGTGTTGCGACAACAAAATGTTTACCATCTTCGCGGTGGGGAACGAAGACGACGATTAAATTCTCTCGTTTAGACTTGAATCCGTGCACGCGGACGGACTGATAATCAGAATGATAAAACACACCGCGCGAAGAAAGGCAGAAGAAGCGATGGAAGAAAGCGATGCGCGAGAATGCTTCTGGTTCTTTACCAGGAAAAACTGTGAAGTAATTGCTGGAGAAAAATCCTGGGCAACGGAATTTCCATCCTTCTCTCCTCCCTTTCTCTCGCTCTCTCTCTCTCTCTCCCTCTCTCCCATCCCTTGACGAAAGGCAAAAGCCAGAAGTAAAAGGGGTCGCCGGCCTCGCGCCGTAGAACGAGAAGGGCGTGCGGGAGAGGGGCGTGGACCGAGTGTAACGAAGCTCCGACTTTTTAATTGGAATATATTCAGAAAGCGGTACGCCTTTTCATCGCGGGACCCGATGCGATGCGCCGTGAATGCGACCTGAATCAACGCGGCATCAACTCGAGCCCGCGCGGATCAGTCCGCGGAAACTTCGCGGATTTCCGGGGATCGCGTGAAATCGCACGGGATTTTGTTCTTCTCTTTGTTATTTTTTTTCTTGGTTTGTTTTTCGCGTCATTCATAGACGCGATTCAATGACACGTCTCAATGATGGTGAAAATTATACGCTAAATGGGAACGTCGTTTTTTAGTCTTTTGCTGTAAAAATAAAGAGTTTCGAATATTCCGCGGATGTTAGAGAGAACGGAGCAACTATAACGACCGTGGCATCGATAATTCGTTTCTACGCAATCATTTATTTTAGACACAAAGAAAATTATTCGAAAAGTTTGCAAATAATTTAATTATTTTGTGTGCGCGTTGTATTTTTTTTTACAGAAGATTTGCACAGCGCCTAAAAACAATACTTGAAATTTTGTCTGAAATATTAGAAGATTTCTTATTCCTTTCGCATAATGCGAGAAATATTACGAAGTATGACTATTCTTTTTGAGAAACATTCGCCTAGGGCGAATTCAGCTTAATGGGCTGTTTGCTTGCAAATTGCGCCACCGCTAAAGGGCAAAAGCGAACAATTCACAACTCGTTTTAACTTCCACATTTCAATCCCAAGAGCCAGCAGGTCCTTCTTGTAGCTGTCGCATTTGCATAATTGTCTCTTATGCTCTGTTTCTTCTTGAAGCGAATCACTTTTCCCTTACTATTTTCCAATTGATCAGTGAATCAGTCAGTCGGTCGAAAAATGTTCAAAAACTAAACCGGAGTAATTATTTACATTGTTTTTATATTGAGAACAATTTTCTCTTCTTTCTCTTCTACTTGTGTGTACAAAAATTAAAATGTACTTTTTTCAACTTTATTTTTATCTAAAAATTGATAAAATATAAGCCAAATTAAAATATATTTTGCTGTATCATAACAAAATGTAGTAAATATAAAAAAAAATTGTAAAAAGAATTGCCCCGGGTGAGGATCGAACTCACGACCTTAAGATTATGAGACTTACGCGCTGCCTACTGCGCTACCGAGGCACTTGCAAAGTGTGTTCCTATTTTTGTTTATTAATCCTCTCATTGAGAGTGGTTATAATTTAATAAAAAGTAAATAGATATAAAAATGTTATTACCAACATTCCTAATGTTATAAAACTGTGTCCTACTTGCGCATAATAAAATTTATAGTTTTTATTTTAAGCGCATTAGAAATATTTCTAGATTATATAGGAACATTTCTATTACAATAGGGAACTGTCAAACGTGAAGAGGAAGCCCAGTAGTGGCAGTACTGTTTGGTATTTAGAATTGATCTCTCTCGATGTAAATATTGTGAGCTGTCAATATAAACGTAAAAAAACAGTGTCTATGTAGCTTAATAACTACATAGTTAATTATTATTCGTTTCGCACTCGACAGAGCAATATGACAGACGCGAAGAGCTTGAAGGAATCCATCGAGCAGTATGAGACTCAGGTGCGATGACGCAGTTTACGTCGAAATGCGCATATATATTTTGACACGTAAAAAATCTGTTCTGTTTTTTTGTTTACTTGTATTTGTACTTGCGTGCCTTTGCAGCTTTTGCAAGTGGACACAACACTGTCAATTACGCCAAATGGTCCTGACAGAGACAATCTTCTCAGTCTGAAGTCTGACATTGAGGAACTTATTTCGTTGACAAGAGAGAGCTTGCAAAGTTTGGAAGGAGATAACGAAGAAAACACGAATGAAGATGAAGATTTTGATGACGACACCCAAGATCCATTGGATAAAGAATATGCCTTATTTAAGGTACGTGACCGCATCCAAGTTTACTTACTGCTAGAACTACTATACTATATCTTTACTCTTTCTCTTTTGCTTGTAAGTAATAAATTAAGCAATGTCTCAAAGCATAATTTATCACATATTTAAGTCTGTTGCAGCATATTTTCATAATTTTCAAGCATTATTATATATTTGTGGTATGTGAAGTTGTAATACTAAGAGACAGCTTTGACACGTAACTAAATGTTATTTAAATCTATCAGGCAGCGCTGGAAAAGTCTTCGGATGATAACGAAAATGGAAAACAGGACAGTACAACTGGCTTGGATTCCGACAACATTGAAGTCAGTATACAACTCTTCTCTATGTCATAGCAGAATAGCACAATTATACGGTGCAGCATTGATCTTGTAGGATGAACTGAAGGAACTGGAAGGCATGAAATGCAAAGCCCCTTATGGCAGTACCTGGGGAGGTATTGGATATCACAATGCCATGGTATGTTCCATTCATAGAAATCTTGAAGAAGGGATTAAAGACATCCATGACATCAAGGCGAGTTTAAAACATCACCATATTAACAGTATTATCATATACCTTATACTTCTTCTATTTTAATTACAAAGTTTATTAAATAGGTTCGAGTGTTTTTTCTGAATCCCACGCACAAGGAGATGATTCCATGTCCGTATTTTCTCGATGGCAGTTGCAAGTTTTCCGACAAAAATTGTCATTATTCTCATGGAGAAATTGTACCATTTTCAAGTCTACGGGAATACAAGTAAATTATTTTCTTTTTTTTAAAAGAAAGCATTATATTATTAAAGACAGAAGATTTCTATACTTTATGATTTGCAGAGAACCAGATTTCTATTCTATCAAAATGGGAAGCAGAGTATTAGTTAAGCAAAAGAATAATATGTGGCACAGGTCTGTTGTGTTAAAAATGGCCGAGAAAGATGGGGAAAAGTACAGAATAAAATTTGAAGCAAGCGGCAAGATCATAGAAATTGATTTGCAGGATATTTTGCCTCTTGGTAAGCATGTGTAAAAGTGATTACACGCTTACAATTGAGACAAGCTTCTAAAAATATTATATTTACAGACAACGCAGATTTGGAAATGTCAGATACATCTGACGATAGTGATGATGAAGATGATGATGATTCTAACTCGCAATCGACTGACTTGGCTCATAATTTTGAATTGGTTCACAAATCTCTTTTCACGGTACAATCAAACGAACCTCTGGGAAAATGGGAAAAACACACACGTGGTATCGGTAGCAAATTAATGATGCAAATGGGTTACGTAAGTGGTGCCGGTCTTGGAAAACACGGTGACGGTAGAGTCGAGCCTGTAGAAGCAACAATTTTACCGGCAGGAAAATCATTGGGTTTGTTCAAATTTCTACAAATTGCTATACTGTGCACATCACGATAGATACTCTAATTATTTATTTCGTTCTTCAGATCATTGCATGCAATTACGTGAATTTGCTGGCGGTGACAAGGATTTGTTTTCCGCGGAACGTAAAATGCGCAAGCAGCAACGAAAAGTCGAGCAGCAAAGTGAGAGACAGTATCAGAGAGACAAAGAGGACAGCAAGAGCAATGTGTTTAATTTCATAAACAAAACATTAGGTGATAAACGTAAGTCAAAGAAAACACACGATGTATTAATGATGTTCAAAATTTATACGTAATTGTATACGTATGATTTGCTATCTTGTAGCTAAAGATGACGCAGGTAACAGTTCACGAGGTAAACTTAAGACAGAATCTAACAGAAACCTGAATGTAGCCAGTTTCCAAGTCGGAGAAGACATAAGTCGGTTGGAAAAGGAATTGTCGAAACTCAAGGAATCAATGGCGAGACACACCAAGGGTAGTACACTTTACAATAACATTGTAATAAAATACAATGAGACACAAAAAGAGCTTACTAATTTAAGAGCTTCTGAGAAGAACATCGTCGCAGAACAGAATCAGAGGAAGAATAAAGCTAAACTAACTGTATTTTAATTCTGTACGATAGCGTATAAGATGTAAAAAAAAAAAAAACAAATAAATAAAGGTGTTTTATCAGTATTTCTCATGTATGTAATTTATTTTTGTGTTGTTGTCATCCGTATGTTCTCTCAAGTTTTAACTTGATCGTGCTAGGGTTGCAACGCATTTTTAGGAGGCCGTTAATAAATTTTTATGCCATTCTAACATAACTTCTAATCAAACTTTACTTTTATGGCTTGCGTTCGCGTATACACGGCTGTGATGCAAGATCGAGCCGGACTCCGGAGAGCAGCGAGAGTAATCGAGAATAATCGAGAGTATCGAAGTAGTGGAGACACGACACACAAGCGAGAATCGCGTCCGATGCTCTCCGGCGACTTCGGCTCAATTTTGCATCTGTTTTTCGCGATGCTTTCAGCGCCATATACTCACAAGAATGGGAACTACGAAGCGATGTCCACTCTTAGATGATATAGAAATGTAGAGTTTGAATCCGTGCTACATCGACTTCATATCGATAAGTTGTCTCGAATCAGTACAAATCTGCTTGTACAATTACAAACTGTGTTAAAAATAGTTACACTTTCTTGAATTTTAAATTTAAACTGCAGAAAATATTAAAATTATATGCTCGATGTTTTACAATTAGCAAAACTAAAAATTTACTCGCAGTTTGTACTGATTTCACGACTATTAAAGCCATTGAAAAAATGTACATACCGAGCACTGGCCTCGTTACTACAACATCACTCTGTAACAAAAATAAAACGTACTTATTGTTAGATGTAAGAAGAAAAATTACTTGTGAACATCAAGTGTAAAAGATTGTTTCAATATTAAAATATATAACTAATAAATATATACATATGAATAAGAATTTCTTAATATTCTAAGAAAATTAATTTACTAGATTTGTTTCCTGCATAAATAATTGTAAAACATACCTTTGTAACAGCATCCAACTGCTTGAACCGGCTCTTCCGGTGCTGCAAATATCTTCGTGGAAAATCGTCTCCTGAAACAATGAATAAAGAAACAATTTAAAATTTTACGCGCTGTAACGTGTATATTTTATATAGAATACTGCATTTTTCGTCGGAAATATTTTCCATTAGTTAAGTGTATCACGGAAAAGGTGTAACTTTATCGCGTTTTCTTACATTTTATTTTTGCGTTCGAAAGAGAAATATGATCAGCGAAGAATATTATTCTCGACTATCTGGGAAAAGCAAAATTGAAAATTTTATAAAATGTGTTAAACTTTACCATGAAATGTGAAAAATAAGCGTATAGTACATCAACAACCGAGATGTTTTTACAACGGCGAGTTTTTTTGTTGTTTTGAAGCTCGAGGAACTCTGTCCCTACTACGCGCATTTGGGAAATAGCGCAAAGAAAAATTGGAAAGCGCAGAAGCGCGAGGTGGGAGACTCTACTTCTACTGCGCTACTACCCCACTGCGCAGCGAACAGCTTCAGATCGCGTCGAGCGTTCGATAGTCACGGACGTGTTT
>QVOA01021643.1:0-98598 GCA_014825685.1 Pseudomyrmex cubaensis
AGAGAGAGAGAGAGAGAGAGAGAGAGAGAGAGAGAGAGAGAGAGAGAGAGAGAGAGAGAGAGAGAGAACCCGGTGGTGAACAACGGTGGGAGGAGATAAAGCCCCGCAGTGCGGCGCGGTCGATACAACCACTACTACCACCTACCTTATTCGAGGACTTTTCGCTTCACTCCCTTATGCCGACTTCTGTCTTCTCTTCTTTCCCACTCACCTTCTCTCTATTCTGAATAATCGCGTTTGTTTGTCGTATTGTTAATTTTACATATACTTTATATTCATACGATCATTACCGCCACTTATATCTTCAGTCGAGATCTTTTCGCCCCATCCCTTGCGTCGATTTCTGTTCTTTTTGTCTCTTTCTCTCTCTCGTCTTTCTTTTTTTTTTAATTTTAATATTTTCTTTGCTCGTTCCTTCCTTTTTTCTAAATTTAATATTTATTTAATCGATTAATGGTATTATTCAGTTATATGTAAATATTTCATTTTCAAAATTAGATATTAAGAGATGAGGGCGTCGAAACGCCGATCTCCTGTCGACCCTGTCATTGTCGTTATTATATTATTCCGCTCGAAATATTCGACAAGAGAAAAGAATATCAAAATAACATACTATATGCTATTATTCTCACGGCGTGTGTTTCCATTTTTATGGACATATCACAGTTTTAGAAACGTATTTTATCGTCATATCGCTCGCGGAAAAAACTTTTACTTTTTTTCTTTCTCTCTCGTCGATTAATTTTAGAAATCGGAATAAAAAACATTTCTAAACTGTTTGCCAAATCGCCGCAAGACAGTTGCGTAAGATGATCGATAAGATCTTCAGATTTTTCTTTTTACCGAAGAAAATCGGATTTTTTTTTTCGAGTCACTCTAGAAAATTGATTTTTTACTTTCGTAACGCGAACCGAAGTTTAAACGACTCTTCTTGCCGTGTTCCGAAATATTTGCACCAAAGTTGAAAATTTACGCGAAAGTGCTAAGGATATGAATCAGAGTTTTAAAACACACACACACACTCGAAGTGTGTTTCACTACGACAAACGCGAACTCTGTCATCTCCTTTATCTCCTCCCGCTCCTTCTCTCTCGATTGCTCTTCTCTGTCTCTGCCATCTCTCGCTCTCTGGATGTTTCCTCTAACATTACCCATGCCGTGTCATCAGGGTACGCGAGAGAGTGACCGTTCAACAAGTTAATTGCTCTGGTCGTTCTGTGTCGAAATTGCACGCCCACTATCTGACCGACGCTTCCACCGACGTCTAAGCACGCACGCACGCACGACGACGGACCTGTCTTCCGGCATTATTGTAACGCGCGAAAAAAAACCACCGCCAATTTCTTTCAAGCCGACGACACAACGCGCTTCGCGCGCAAAACACTCCTCAACGTAAGCGGAGAATCGCATAACGAACATCCCCCTTCGCGAGATCTCTCGCACGCCTTCTCCATTCTTAATTCATTTGCATCGAATATTCCACGCGCATTCCTGGCTACGCGACGTCTGGAATAATCTATGAAGCAATGAACAATAATCCGCATCTACAATTGGAAATATGCCAGAAATTGAAAACCAGTTTGATGAGAGGACGTGTGTGAGATAAGTAAATAAATGTAATATAAAATTATATACGCGGGAAAAAATATATAACGTCAAATATTATTACTTTTAATCCTAATCGTTTGAATTAAATCCCGGACATTAAATGTCCGAGCGATTCTTGAAAATGAGAAAATCTTAATTATTAAACTATTTACTAGAGGACTTTCTAAAAAATAAAAAAAATAAATCAAAGTTAAATAAAGGCCCGTTAATTTTTACAATTTTTTTGCAGCGTTTTGATCAATAAAAAAATCGCGTCAGATATAAGCGTTCAGGATTATCAGGACCTAAAAAAAAAACGTTTACGGGATTAGGGTTAAGTCACAATTCAATTTTGAGGATTGATTCGACACGATTAAAATAAAATAATAAAATAAACTAATGAAAAAAAAAAAAAAAAACAATTAAAAACACAAGACCGACACTGATTGCCGGAAAAGACAAGACTGCGAATACGGTATCTCGGTGTAGCGTCAAAGTAAAATCTCAAATGACACTCAAGCGATCACGTGTCCGTGTGATGTGTCGACGGCGCCACTTTTTTCTCGTGTTCCTCACGAAAGAGAATCGCGAGAAGCTGGAGCCACGTACGAAGCGGAGCAACGGAGGTAGATTGAGCATAATGCGTCTCTTCCTCCGACGCAGATACAGTCACGGTCAACCGCTTGCGGACACCAACATACACGCTCGCGTGCACGCACGTGGATATGTCATGTGTACGCGCGCGTTATATGTACGCGCGCATAGCACGCGTACTTTTAACGAGGTCCTCAGACAACGGACGCGCGTAAGATTGCAATCTTGCTCTAAAAAAAAAAAAAAAAAAAAAAAAGATTTCTCTCGGTGACAGACTCCGACGAAATTTCGTTCATGCGCGACGGACGGAAACGTCGTTCCGCTGCGCGGCGATGTCAGACGAAATGTGACGGGATTTGTTCGCATCGAGAGATTTAGATTTTTCTCATGAATTTCTTTTTTTTTTTTTTATCGTGGTATAGTTTGTTAATTAATTTTTAGACGTTTTTATTTTCAATTATAAGAAGTGATTAATTAATTGTATTTTTCTCCGCGAACAATCGGAGTCTTTTCGGTCGAAGAGCAGCAACAATCGCTCGGCTAACAATCGAACCGTCATCTTTTTTTTTTTCACGAGCAAAAGGGAGATATCGGAACGATTTCAAATGTCACCGAGATAACGATCAGACTTTGGAAATCGGATTTTTATTCTTTTGACTCCTGCTCGGCGATATACGACAAATTATTGTGTTGGCAAAAGATTTATTTCTACGATCATCGATCGGATTTTCCTCATCCCGTTTTTGCGCTTGTACTCGACGGCGACGTTAAAACCATACGACGGCACTTTTCTTCCTGTAATCGCGGCTATTTAAACAACTAATCGACGTAGTTTAACTATTTTAGTGCCGGAGGCGATTGCCAGAAAGTGTATTCGCGCAAAGTACCGCGAGCGCCGCCGTTGCTCTTAATACGTTTTGCGTTAATAAAACCGAAAATGTCTTAAACGACGCCTAATTCGAAATTTATCGCGCACGACGTCGTTTAACAACGGAAGAAAAACATTGATTTTTCGAGAGAAAGAGAGAGAGAGGAGAAAAGCGATCGCTCAATGGCAATCAAATTCGGTTGAAAGACGTTCGTGTAATTTAAACGTCTGTAATCGGCGCGATTTAACGTGCGCGTGACGTACGGCCACACGCTTGATACTACGATAGTCCGATGATGCGCGTTGCATAACACAATGACGACGACGACGTCGTCGTGCATTTTTAATGCGGCTCCATGCGCTCGCATACGCGAAAGCGTTGAGCGATTGCCGATGTGTGTGTTTTTGTTTTTTCGTTTTCAAATCTATTGCGTAACGAGACATCCTTCAGATCTCTCGTTTATTTCTCAAATAATGTTTAAAAAAAAAAAACATTAACTTTATAGATTTTTTTACTTTGCGTGTCGAGTGGATTTCTTACAATTGATCGATTTTATCGAATGCATTTTGCAGTCGTTCGACGACGCGTCGCGCTCACAGCGGCAACGCCGAACCGTGTGACGCGCGAGTCGCGTGCGTAACGCACACGCAAGTACACACTCGGTCGCGTCCGTTTTGTAATACTTTCCGCCTCTTCCCCCCTCCTTCCCCCTTATATCTCACTATACATCTCGTCTCTCGATTTCTCTCTCTCTCTCTCTCTCTCTGTTACTAGCAAAGTTTCCTCCGTGAGAGAAGAGCAGCAGCAGCAGCAGCGTATCGAGTGCGTGAATGAGCGATACGCGCGATTGGCGCAAGGCCAGTCGCGCGGCGATTGCATAACTCGCGTTACCGCAAATCGCCTGGCGACCGCTCGATGAGCACCGCCGATGCCTGGACCCGAGTCTCCTTGGAGGCTGGTCTGAAAGAGGGTATAAACGAGAATGCGAGAGATAAATCCCGGTCTCTCGAGAGCCGTGCGCACGAGCGCAATTTCCTCATCGCGCATCCGTGTGTCTTTCCCGCGCGTAATACAAATGTCAACAACGGAGAAATCCCGGTTGAACTCGAGAGTAGATTCTCACGCGGAGATTCTGTACTATCGCGCGCGCAATTACGATATTTTATATCGACAATTAATCATAACATTCACGTTGCGATATATTAAACAAAATAAAACAATATACAAAACAAATAAAAAAACAGAGAAGAATTTTTTGAATCAAGAGAGCGCGATTGGCATTTGGCGCGTATGACATTTTTTTTACGTGTACTTAATCAAAATACGCGTGCGCGCGAATACTTCTGTACGAATAATTCCGCGCTGACATGAATGAGGTGAGAGTTAGCCCTTTGGCGCTCTCTCTCTCTCTCTCTCTTTCTCTCTCTTTTGCGGCTCGGTATCGGATTATTGACAATCGAATGCCTTGATAATGTCACGTGGCAATTTTTTGTCCCGCCACCTCCACGCATTTTCCATGTTCGTACTTTCCGCCGAGCGAGCTTTTCTTTCTCGCGGCGTGTAATCTCCTTTTTTTTTCCTTCCCTTTCTAGGTCGGTCGCAATTTTATTCCTCTCCATTTCATTTTTTATTTACGGCAACCCGTGACCTATGCTGGTGGTGGCGGCGGCTGCTCTTCATCGATGATGAAATGAGAGCGAGAAAAAACACGCATCGAATGCGCGCGCACAGCCGCCCTACCATTTAAAAGCAGTGAAAGCTATAAGTACATAATCTCTTCAGAGAAAAGCTATGGGGTGGGAAAAAAGCCGCGAATCTTTGATATTGTCCCGTTTCGTAAAAAATACAGAGTCGTACAATAAATCGATATCGCAACGGAAAATTGTCGTTCGATCGTTTGCAAGCTGTGGAACAAGCTGCGATTATGTTGCTTTTTCGGTTTTTAATAGAAAGATGAAAAAAAAAAAAAACAGGAGAAAAGAAGAGATCGAACTATTGAGAGATTAATTTTTTTTTTTAAACACGAGATTTGTCAGAAAAAGCTTCTCGCATTGTACGTAACTTGTTTCAATTTTTATTTAAATAATTCCTTGGTTTTTCTCGTTACATTCATTTACATGTCGAACCGATTTCCTCATAGATCGGTGGATTCCAATGAAACATAACACATTCACGAGCGACAGCTATGATGATGAAGATAATTACGTGATAATTCGAATAATAAGATGACTCATCTCGAAACCATGATGTGTGGAAGCAACGTGGTGTCTGCACAGCTGCACATATATACTCGTTGCCAATTATTCCCTTTGCCTGGGAATCGCAATAATAATAATGGAAATTCGGAGAATCAATTGCGAATCAAACCTAATATTTGTCCGCATAATATGGAAAATAATACAAATCGAATCTCTGTTATTTTCAGCCACAAATAACACAACCGTGAATTTTTGCCCGGGAGTTGACCGGAGAGGAAAAGCAGGAGAGAGAGAGACATTTCGAGAAAAATGACAAATTTCACGCGAGTTTTCTCTACTGTGAAAAAAAAAACGAATAATATTATCTCGCGAGTTGAAACTTTACTCGTGAAATATATATAACACAAAAAAAGATAACGAGAAAGACGGTCCACGCTTGGGTAATTATTTGAAGAAAATCGCGAGGGAAAGAGCGAGGTATTGACACGAAACGGTCGATTACATTAGTCGGTCAGGTGGTTGGTCATCTGATCGATCGATCGGTCGATCGGTCGGACCAAATGTCCGTGTAAAGCGGACGTGTGTAGTCCGGTAGCACAAATTACAGTTTGCAGTGATTCTCATCTCGCGCTTGTGCAATCATCGTATTTGACGTTTAAATATTTGACGACGACGATATTCTCGTCGTTAAAACAAATCTCCGTTATGAGAATCTCTGATTCGGATAGTTGTGTTTTAAAACGAGATTTCGAACACGCACACACACGTGCGCATTCGCGACGCCAATAAATGAGTCCATTATCTTTCATACTAGCTCCCGCTCGTAATCCGTGTAATCTCGACTGGATATGTTTCCGTCCTAAATTCTATCGGATGATACAGGTCGCCGCCGGCTCATCGATCGCCGCCGCGCTGTGATCCGAATGAGAGGCACTGTATGCAGGGAGTTTGCGCTCTGTTGTTTCGGGGGCGCAGACCGTTCGACGCGTTGCGCGGCAGTAGCGTCGCGACCGACAGAACGTTGGTGAATGGGTTGCGCACGCAACCCGAGTTCGGCGGCGAACGGGTGTTGTTACGACCGCAGAGAGTGAGAGAAAAAGAGATAGATAGATAGAGAAAGATGTACACAGGAGGGCGAGACAAGAAGGGGATGCCTGCAAGCTAGATCGCGGGGTTGGTGAGAGAGTCCTGTCGGGTGGCGGTGCACTACAGATCCTAGATAACTTGTTAGTTGGGATGGATATTTGTAACTTCCAATCTCCTGCTCGCCGCAAGAAATCAAGAGCTATCGGGGGAGCTTTTTCTGATTATAAACAACGGGTTCAAATTAAATCCTTGTTTTCTTTAAGCTTGTCTCGCGACAAATGCAATTTTCTTGCAATGACTTGAAGCAACGGAAGCTCATAGTTTCGTTCGAAAAAAAATCTTTTATATTTATATTTTTTTAATTACTAAGTTTTTAATTTTCTAAAATATGTCAAATATTTGATTTGCACATGTCAGCGATGTCGGAAGGATCTCCCCTTCCGCCGATCTACGGAAAGGATCGAGCGTAAAGGACTTGGAAGCCAGATAAAGATCGTAGAAATTTTCATCGAATTTGTTTAAATTTAATTTCTCAAGCTGGAATTTCACACGCGCGCGAATTTTAACAATAATCCGAGAAAGAAAGAAAATTTTTCCTAGACACAGGATCCCCTAGTGGGACAAGCGAGAAGGATAGCGAAGTAAGACGGGGTCATGATGCGCGGGTGAACACCGTTGGTAACAGAAAGAAGGGGGATAGCACACGGCGGAGGGAGTGGGAGAAGCAACCGCGTCTGGCGGGGGTAGATGTCGCGGCGGTGGGGAACATGGGTCGATGATGCCGGCGGTCCTCGACGACACGAAAAGCCAGTCAGTCTTTGGTCCACCCAGAAGCCGTGCTGCTAATCTTCTATCTTTCACTGGACACCGCTCGCCGCAGCAATGGGTGACAAGGTTTGTGCCTTAGAATATTGTCGAGAGAGAAAAAAACGAAAGAGAGAAAACGAGATATCTCGGGGCCGAATTGACGCGTCCGTGTGAGCAAACTGAAAAAGTAAGCTTCTATGCGGCCTTTCGAGGTCGTGCGGAGAGCTTTTTGTCGGGGCTCGCACGGCAACGAATGGAGAACGGTGAGCTTACGAAGAAAGAAGGTAGGAGGAGGAAGAGAGAGAGTGTCTGTCTCTTCGTTTAGGGCAGCTGATTCGAGTGGCGCAGAGATCGGATCGGTGGTTCGCGGATGGTGACATTTCGGTAATGCGGTCTTGCGGCAGTTTTTTTCCCCCTCGTAGGCGGATCTTAGATTGGAAAACTCGTGCGAATGAGTGACGAATAGCAAGAGAACAAGTACGGAAAGACAAAAATGAGAGTGCGAGAGAGAGAGAGAAAAAAAAAGACAGAGAAAAGAGAAAGAGAAAAAGAGATTAGTCTACTGTCAAACGGGCACTTCGATCCAGAGAAGGAGGACAGTGGGGGAGGAGAGCGAGAAAGAGAGAGAGAGATAAAGAGAAAAAGGGAGAGGGAAGAAGATAAGGAAGGGTGCTTTGAAAAGCTCTGCTATTTCTCTCTCTCTCTCTCTCTCTTTCCTCTTTCTCCATCCCCTCTTTCGCTTCTTCTCTCTCTCTCGCTCTCATTGTTTTTGCCCGTGTCGTCCTCCTTTTCAGTTTTCCTTCTTTTCCTCCTAAAAGGAGAAAGAGAGAGAGAGAGAGAAAAATTTCCACCGCACTTCCGACCAGTACTGTCAGTGTCGTTGCCAGGATAACGAGGAGTTTCCTCACGAATCCTCAATCGCTCGGACTCAAACATCGTCCTCTTTTTTTTTCCCCCCCCCCTTTCTCTCCGTTTTTCTCTTCCGTCCGTTCGTTGATTCGCACGCGAGACGCACAATCTCCGCGGAATATGGTAAAGTTTTTTTTACAAATACGTTAAAAATACGCTTCCGTAATTACCGCTCCAGTTTTTCTTTTTTTAGAAGCGAGAGTGCGGTTCTTTTCCTCGCGTGACAACTTCTCTTGACGCGGAATTGCGCGACACGCCGCTTATCGAAATGTCAACGTCGATAGATCTATCTTCAGTTTCTATCCTAGAGACGTTAGGTGCTCTGCCAGGGAGTGTTAAAAGAAACATTTCTCTCTCAGAGAAGATCCTTTTCAATTTTGTGTGTGTGTGTGCAGAAGTGCTTGTTTATTTTTTTTTCTTCAGAGTCGATTGCCGGCGTTCGTTTCGTTTGCGTCATGAAATAAAACTCCGTGTCGGAAATGAGTTTCTCGGTCACCACGTTGATCGAAAGATTTTTTGCAAAACAGAACCCGTTCGTTGCCGAGCTCACGTCCGACGAAAACCTAACTCCAATCGTCTTGTTCGATGCAAATATCCGCTTAGTGATTTTCTCGGCGCGCTTCTGCGCAGATTGCTCCGAGTGCGAGCAAGCTCGTCCGCTCCGGTGTGTCGCAAGATTGTCCGTCTTCGCTGAAAGCTCTAATTTTCATATCGTACCGCGTAGCGTCTTACGATCGGCCAACGATCTACGGTGGTAAACGCGAATTTGGCTCAGCTCGGTTGGTTTTATTCTATCGCGTGTTCTCCACGAGAGTAGGCGGAAATTGCAAAATTTTACACACGTCGTGAAAGAATAAACGTAACGACGGTCGTTATTTTTAAATCTCTGAAGCTCAATCACCGCTCGGACTCGTCTCTATTGCGTGATATAAAGTGTCCCGGAGGAGGGGAGGGGAAAGGTAAAAGTTCAATCGCGCGATTGAAAAGTGTGTTGAACGAAAACTGGTTTAAATTTGTTTTCCCAGATATCTCTTGCACGTTTTGCAATGAATAACATTCGCAAAAGGTCGGCTCGCCGAAGAAGCTAAAATAAACTCGCGTTAAAATATATATATATATATATATTCCGAGTTTCTGAGAAAGATTGAGAAGTTTTCGTGACGTAGCGTACGCGATACGCGTGACGTAACAATATCATTAGGAACGAGGTCTTGTTGCAGCTGGTAAAATTTTGTGCAATTTTCTTTTTGGTGTCGTTAGTTTTTCGGTGGTTTTCGCACGTAGATTGGATCTCAGGTCTCGTAGTTGAGACGTAAGAGTCGCTTGAATAAAAATAAAAAAAAAATGACTTTGATCGCTTGAGTTGTTTTCTTGCGCTCCGTTTGTCTTCTTGAATTTCAAAGGACGAACAGCGTTAATAATTTCAGTGGATTGTTGAACGGGCACCTAACCTCGACGTGGACATAAGCGACACGCCCTCGAAGCTCCGTCATTTCGTCGAAGGAATTCTTTTCTGCATCGTCCTGCATCTCGATCAGAAATTTTTTTTTTTTTTTTTTTTTTTTTCCTTCGAAACGCACGTGTGTGACTTATACATCGATGCCTCTTTCGATCTTAACGAAAACGGAGTTTGTTCATCTCTTTAGAAATTCTTGCGTCTAATATTCTTTCTTTCGCCGTTTTTGACATTGGAAAAATTCAAACGTTCGCTTTAACAGATCGATTTTGTTGTGTGAGACCTTTGCCGATATCTTTTTCATTCATTGAAAATTTCTTTCTCAACCGACGTCTGTGTCTTTCGTCTAACTTGCCGCTATCGCGTGTTGTCGTTATCACGCAAATGACGTATCTCGCAATGCGGCGTGACATTGAATCGCCAGTACGTAATGCTTTGTCAAACATCGTCCTGCGTATCGATTGTTTGGATTAGCGCTTCTCTGATAAAATCAGCCATCTGATATTATCCGTTCGAAATCAGTTACCTGACGATATTTTTTTCGCATGTTTATTCGCGCAAAAAAAAAAACAAAACAAAAAAACGGCTTTCGATTTACTCCGTTCGGGTGTTTCTCGCATTTCCGACTTGCCTTGGCTACTAATCGATTTCTTCGACGATGGGTGGTACCGATAATAGAGCATAGCGTGTCGATAAGTACGGGAGAGACGTTCTCCCTCTTGTAAATTCACTTCGTTTCCTGACTTAAATTTTTTAAACGCGTGCGGATTTCACGTCCGAAGTTGTTACAACTCCGAGGAGATTTATATCGGGAGGCAGTTTTTCTTCGCGAAAAAAAAGAATTAATTTCCTCGTTACGTAACGCGGTAGTAGGTACTTTCTCTGTTCTCTTCTTCGGGCGCGTAGTTTTTTTTTTTTTTTCTTCGTCACTTCATCAATCTCTTGTTTACACACGACATATATTTTCTTTCGCCAGTTATACGGAATAAATAAATTTCGATAACTACCGCCGCGGCGATAAATTCGTGTCGGGCGCGTCGTACACTAATTCGAACGCACACATTAATTATCCCTATTGACACACAGCTACGTGTCAACGTGAATTAAACCCACGCCACGAGTCGTGTTGTAAACGCATTTCCATATCTTTGAGATATCTCTTTTATCGCTCTTCCGCAATATCAAGAATTATCTACTCTTTTTGTTTTATTTTTTTTTCACGACACGTTATCTATTACGTATTCGTTACGGTAATAAACGCCCGGGAGAGACTCGTAACGTTTCATCAGCGAGTCTGATTAAATGAGATTCCGCCAATTAGCCTGTTGTCATAGACCGTTTAATGCATTCGCTGTCATTTGATTTAGGCGGTGAAAGAACAATCACTGCGCGCGTTTTTTTCTTAAAAAGAGAAAAAAAAAATACTTGAAACTGATGTTAAACTGCCATAGGGTACAGTGACTTGTAAACAAGTTTAATATTTAATCGAAAGCCAATGAAATCTCACCTGGGGGAAACTACTGATTTAAGCTGCGCGTGCGCACCGCGACGAGCATGTGTGTGTGTGTGTGTTTTAACACCTCGCGATGATGACGAGCGCCGCATTCTTCATGGACGACACCGTCATCAACAGTTTATTAATTAATGAAAACATCTCGCGACTGATTGAATTTTCATTTTAAAAGTATACGTGCGACAACGAGGCTCGTATACAATTGGATTGAACGAACAATGACAGATCAATATTGACTGACATTACTCGTTCAAATTCGATCAAATAAATCGACACGTTGAAAACAATTTCACGTTGGAACGCGCACGAAATATTTGCACGTCGTCGCGGGGATGCACAGAGTCTCGTGGCAACGAGATGATCAACAACACGATAGGTTGTTTTCTGGATAGCCTTGCTATATAATCCTGAACAGTCCGGTATTATCCGGACTGTTCAGGATTTCAGTGACGAGTGTCGGCTCCGGAACGTCGACGTCCGGTGCTTGACTTGTGTTAGAATGCGCAAGAAAGGATCTTCGACACCTCGCACGTTTTCTCGCACGATTTAACTTGTAACGATGTTTTTTTTTGTTGTTTGATTTTTGACATTTCGCGAACACAAAAGAGATTTGGTCTAATTTTTTTTTTTTTTTTTCCACACTCGATACATTTCGTGTCGATTTGATCGGGAAACAATCGCTACGTGTCTTTTTCGACGACGTGGATCGTTGAATTCCCGACATACCTGGCCGCATTTTAGAGCACCTGTTCGCGTGCAGGTTCGCCCGCACACGTTTCGATCGGTGCGATCACGTGCCGGCCAAACTCGACTCCCGCACTTTTTTCCTTCTCTTCCTCGATAATACGCCACTCGTTGGTTGCCACCTACAATATAGAAGAGAGAGAGAGAGAAAGAGAGAAAGAGAGAGAGATCGATTGTGCGGCAAACGAGGGTTCTCTTCCTCGAGATTCGATCTTTGTGTACTTTGCCACTGTCACCAATCATCGTCGTGACGTTATCGTTCGGTTCTTCGCGGCACATTAGCCACGACTCGCTCGGCGACGACGACGAATCCTCGCTGACGGGGCTTCCGGTATCGATCTCGCGAGTGTAACAGAAGAATTTTTCTCTCGCGACGAATTTTTCAATCGCGGATTTGCAAGTTACCCACCTGCCTACCCACCCCTACGGCTCGTTTAGAGCGCGACTCGATTCGACTCTATTCTCCGAGTAATATTCTCGGAATAGCACATCAGTTTTCAACTGGAACGAAACTCGACTATCGGCTGGATCGATATCCATGGTATATTTAAAGGCCGTCAGTTCAGAGCGCAAGTCCTATCTCAAAATAAAACGCTCAATACTAAATCGGACGGTGTTTTGTGTTTTTTTCTCCGTGATGTCCACCCGCTTGACATTATCGTATAAATATATATTTAGGAACGTGTATTAATGAAGCGCTATTTTCGCGCAACTCTTCGCGCCGCTTGAATAAAATGAGAATTACAAAGTGGATAAATGTAATTTAAAGAAAGGAGTTGTCGTTTTTAACGCGCGCGCGCGCGCGCGGAAATGCATTAAAACGACGGATGTAGTCGCTAATGTGTTTAATGTTATTGTTGGAGAATCGAAAGAACAAACACACACCGAGTCTCTTTCCTTTTCAGCTATATAATTCTTCATCGTTAGTGAGAAGATATTTTTATCTAATCAATATACTGTCCTTGAAGTAGTGTGGTCGCAAGTTTTATTTGATTCAGCTTCTAATTCTGTTTATCCGCTCTCCTTTATATCTTCTAGACGATTTAAATGTTTGTCGTGCGTGCCCAAGTGCGTGTGAGAGAGAGAGAATGTGTGTGTGTGTGTGTTTGTGTATCTTTACACGCGTATTTATACGCCGGTAGCGTAGTAATATAATACTTTCAATTATTTATTTTATTAGTTTTTGTGTCTATTAATGTCTGATGACAATGAAAAAATAAACAAATTTTCTTTGAGTAGATTTTAGTTCTTGTAATAATCGTAAAACGAATAAACAATTCGAGTTGAAGCAGTGCCTTTTGGAATTTTGCAGTGACAGAGCGTCTAGTGTCTCGATGACAAATAACTTCTGCACTTTTGAAACAAATAGTCAATGTCGGTTGGACGCGTCGGACACAATAAGCGAGTTTTTACATAAACAATTATGTCAACGTTAATGAGATAACGAGTCGCGCAATTATGCGGAATTTTTATTACCTCGTAAAACACTTTTTTTTATCCTGTAATTCGTGGAAATAGAATTTCTCAGTAGAATGATATCTCTCTTTCTCTCTCCGTCCGTCTGAGTAGAAATCGTCAAGGTGTGTTACATTTAAAAGTATTAATTATCCAGTTATCTTAATACTAAGTACTGCCACTCCGAGAATTCGCCATCTGACGATAGATTAAACTCGGTGGTTTATTTCCGCGAGCTCTCTGGTTAATCCAATTGTCGCCCATCAAATCTAATTGTTCTTTCCCCCCGTAAGATTTCCGGTTCATAACGCTTCGGAAATCTTGCCGAAATCTTTACTTCGAGCAGAAGAAAATAATATCAGACAAAAATTATGCTCAGAAGTAAAAATTAATTCATTCTTTTGTTACATAAGTTACGTATACATATGTGATTAACCATTAATTATATGTTGTATATGTTGTAGTATTTTTTATATTAGTTAAATTTTTACAAAAAACAACTGAAGTTCTTTGTTTGAGCATTATGTTATCGTTTTTTTTATATCTTTCTCGAAGATGTAGCTTTGAAGTTTTCGATTTATTTCGAAATAAAAAAAAAAAAAAAACAACAAAAAGCTCTCGAAGTAATTTTCTCGGCTAATTTTCCTTCCAAGCCTCTTCTGTTTTGTCTCCATTCACCACGCACGATTTTCTTTTCGACGGTGTCCGCCGGTTTCTCCTCGAAACCGACTTTCTGAAAACCAAAATGAACTGGCACGAACCGGTCACGCACCGGTATCGTATAAAGAAAAAGAAAAAAAAAAAAAAATAGCGGTTGTGCACACGTATGTGAAAACATCAACACGTCTTCCCTCACTGTGGCGATCTCTCTTTTCCTCGGCTTTAAAATGAATAAATAAATAGATGTACATAAGTAGAGGAAATTTCCTCGGGTCTTTTATCGGAGATACGTGTGCGCGCAAAACTAAACGTGAGGTTTTTTTCTTTTCCATAAAAATAGACATTTTTATTGGAGTTTTATTTCTATAGTTCTTTGTTTTTTTGTTTTTTTTTGTTTTTTTTGTTTTTTTACTGTTCAACTTTTGCACAACAAAAATAGCTTTTGCACTCTTTTGGTCTCTGTTCTATATTTGCGGATTGACGTTGTTTATATTTAATAATTCGTTTTAGACGTACTTTGAGATGTGCATGTGTTAATAGCGTGTTGATTTACGACGACATTTGAGCCGATAAACATGATTTAATCACATTATTTAGGAGAAACAAATGACATTTTTGACAATTGCGTAGATTAGGGGGCGACCTTTCTTTTCAGTCAGTAGTCTTGAAGCATGTCGAAGAGGTCACTGCTCTTGACCCAATATTTAAAAGTCGCTCACATCTCTTGAAGTTGTAAGCGTTAAAAGATAAAAAAAAAAAAAAAAGAGAAGAAATACGAGCGGCAAATATTCACCCGACGGTTAATGAACTTTCGCATACATCACGTCTTATTAATTATATGCGCTTATCGTATGCTAATATTCGTTTAATCTTTTATGCAAATTTCTGCGCGACACATTGTGACAGATCGTATCGTTATTATTCGAGAACGCAAAACGCGTCCTGAAAAACTTGTGTAATATTTTTACACCGGCAAATAGAAAATTTTCACGTATCGCGTAAATATTGCGTGCAATTTATTTTTACATAAAGGAAGCAAAACAAAGTTCATTGCAATATTACGAGAATCGTGTTGAATATTTCGCGGTGTCGCGAAATTAAATAAGAATTAATTGCTGTTCTGTATGGAAACAACGGAAGTAATAGCGTGTCGGTTCCGACAATGTGTGACGACGGTGTGTGTTTGTGTGTGTGTGTGTGTGTATGCGTGTGTATATGTGTGCGTACGGAAACAAATTAGTCGTTCTTTTGTTTGACGCGCGCATATATTTATTGTTAAATCAAGCGTTGTATGCATTTGTGTTTCGCTCGTGCTACCTGCGCGGTGGAAAAAGCGCCAGATGACGGCGGCACGCGCACGGAAGAGATAAAACAGGAGGAGGGGGAAGGTGGGGGGGAGGGGGGAAAAGATGCTCCTCCAACGTCTATGACACAAATACGTTCAATGTCTCAAAGACTTTCAGGGACGGCAGGACGAGAATAGATGAAAATCCAATTTTAATCACGGAACCTCGATTCGCGCTCTCGCCGCGAGACGCGCAGCGTCGCGTGCTAATAACGTACAGGCGGATTTATTGGTACTTTGGTGACACAACGTAATTTTGAGGTTTTGAGGCGCTGCAGAGATTTCTCTGACGAGAAATAATTTTTCTCGTCACGAGGGAGAGGGCGAGTTGGTGCGATGTCGTAGATGTAAAAAAATAAAATTCTTTCCCCACGGTGGGGCGAGGTGAAATTTTCGCAATGCCGAATTTTAATTAACTTAAATGGAAAAAGTTTCAGAGTGAATTAAAACAATTAGTGTAATTGGATTTTTTCGATAGAACACGAACGGAATGCGCGAAAAACAAACGTTTCTTTTTTTTTTTTTTTTTTTTTTTTTTGATATTGTGATGCAACTTTGCTCGCAACAACGAGACGATGATACGCGAGAACAATTGTAAACTTATTGTTAAAACTCGGAGAACATTCTGGAATTATTAACAGACTTTCTCAATTAAATGTGAGCAAAAGTGCATCGAGTACTTTTCAACCGGACAAGATTAAAATCGAGATGTTACGTCGCAAAAATGTTTCGTCGCGCCGTGCAAATTGTTTTCGCGCTATAATTGTCGCGATAAACTTACGAGCGTTTCTTCACATCCGGAAACGTCCGGAAAAAAATGCGCAAATCGCCGCGAGGTGCATTGGACGGGAAAAATTACCTTGTCTGACGAGACGCGCGTTTCATATGCACGACAGAGGGCACCGTAACGTGGTCGAGTTAAATGACCAATCTCTCCCTCTTGACCCAATTCGTAAAACGTCCTGTACCACGCACTGTGTGTGTGACGTCACACGCATTCTTCTCTCTTGACAGTTGCGAGAGTAGTGAGTAATGCGCGGAGGGTGCGTACAAGGCCAGTCAGTCGAGCAGCCCGTTGGAGTTGCACGGAAACGGTAGTTCTCTCGACCTGTGAGCACACGGCAACCCGATGCCCGAATATCGACCGACTGGCTAATGACTCATCCATATATATCGCCGCGCGTCCTCTTCATATATTCGCGAGAGACGGTAGAACATTCATCCTACCTGGCAAGGTGTATGTTCGAAACGCTGCGCGTTGAAAATTAAGGAAAATTCTCGCCTCCCCTCGTGATAAGAGCTCGTGGGAAAACTAGTCGCCGCATTGCGATCGGTAACTGTGTCCGATTATAACTTTGTACGCGTTATTATACACGTGCGTTACGTAACGCCGCTATTCACGTGGTCGTTTCCAGTCGCGTTTCCAGTTAAGGAAAACTCGGTCTCGTGAAAAGATTTATTTACCACGTAATTGAGAAATAATACTCGCTTGCACTTGCAAAGCACAATTTTCCGAGTTTACGTTTCGTTTCCGCTGCCGCTTTCATCTCGACAATATGTTGTATTTACTCTCAGCGCGAGCGCATAAAGCTGTATTTTGAGGTTCGCGTGCTGTAGATCAAAAAGCGATAAATTTTTGCGGAAGGAAAATATTTTTGTGCGCGACACTCGTTGACATTTTGTTTTCTCGATCGCTCGAGATACGCCGTCATAAAAATTGAGAAACGGAATTGTTTATAACAATGCTAAAACGTAAAAGTATAAAGAATTGCAAGCCGAAACATTGACGTTTACATAAAAAAAAACATTAATGTTTATTGTACAAAAATAATTAATAATTAATAATTAACAAATTAGTTTCGATCGAAATGATAGAATATAACGTTTGTTGTGTTGTTATTTATTTAAAAAGCTTCTGCCCTGAATCAAATTGTTCAGTGTTTGGTTTCAAGAAGTTTCGCGACGGAGATGAGAGCCAACTTTTATTTCCGAGACTGAAATTAAACGTCTCGCTTTTGATTGTGCACCGGCAGATGAAAGGTAAAAAGTCTACCACTGTCGTCACACACCGATCCGGGAGAGATCGCGCGCATCCGAAACGGATGCCGCGCACTTCAACGCCGTCCTGACCCTGTCAGGAGTCCGCAGAGTCCCTGACAGATGCGGTTATCCTCGGATCTTTGCACTTTGCGGCGCCGCGCGCGTTCCGCTTTGCGGTTACTACTTTTTTGTTTTTTTTTTTAATATTTGTTTCTAATTTTATTTTTTAAGTTTCTAATCTTATCTCTTTTTTTTTTTTTAAATAACATCGATATTAATTATTGATTCAGATTACGTGGAAGGATTACACGCGGATCGCATGAAAGAAGCTTGGCGCCTTTTTTATCTAATCTGAATCGTATGAGAAAAAATTAAAGCACAACACAAAGAAATTTATTGAAAAATATTGGGACAAAAAAAATCTGTTAAGCGCCTCTTTTATCTAATCTGAATCGTATATTGGTAAACAAATATCAGAAGCTTTTCTTTGCTCATCACGCGAGACTTACGACGTTGCACGAATGTATGTCTCATTAAGTAGACAATATATTTTGTCGGGGAGAAGATGAAAGATGAAACAAGACAAGATGTAAAAGCAGGATGGGGGGGGGGCAGAGGGGGAGGGGAGGAGAGAAGGAGAGGGTGGAAAGGGGGACGCATGTGGTCGGTAGTGCCCTAGTTGTGTATTGATCCGTGACAGTGGAAGGCGCTCGTTAGAGGTGGCTAGGTTGTAGCTCGCATGCGCATTTCCACTGATGATTCCGTGTTGCCATCATCGACCCGCGGCCCGAAAGAAATACAGCCGAATCGACGAGAAATGCTGTGAAAAAAAAAAAAAAAAAAAAAAGGGAAACAAAGCAATTAGAAAAAAAAAAATTAAACCGAGAGACACGGGAACAAAAGGGAGAAATAAAGAGCTGGGAAAAAAAGTTATTATCCGGGAGGAGAGACGGTCGGAAGAGTAGGTGGTACCGTCAGTCGTCTGCTCGGCTGGCAAATAGATCGTGGATCATCCCTTAAATTACTCGCACGTTCGTGGAAATTTTGGAAGACCTTCGAACATATTATTTATGTTGAAAAACATAAATCGGACCGCGGTGTATCTTAAAAAATGAAGTACTCTCGCGCACAATTTTAATTATCCCTTCAATTAAATCGGATTAGGAAAATCTCCCTCCGAAGATGGACGGCTTCTATATATCTCGGGATGTTTGGCGCGCTGTATGCATACATATATATCGGCTAATCCAACATAACATAAGCCTCCCCTTTTCCCTAGTGGCGAAACACAACGTCGCCTGTATATCATCGCCGTCGTCGTCGCGACCCGATTGTAAAATCAATCTTTAACGCCTTCTTAACTCGGTGTCTCGACGCGACTTAAACAAATACAGGTACACCGTACATGTGTTTCTTTCTTAAACAATTTTTGGAGGAATTTGTTTGAAAAATGAAAATATCACACACGCTATAAGATAGCAACTTAAACGTCACTTGTGGCAAAATGAAAATTATACTAAATATCATGTTGGTTGTGTGTGTCCGCGGTCGATCAACCGGTCGCCTGCGGCGGGAGAGGAGAATGACTCGGAGACGCACAGAGGGGTGATCTCTCTTTCCCTCTCACGGAACGAATTAATGTGCGGAGCATCCAAACTGCGATGACAAGACTAACTGAAGAGATTTTTTTTCTATATTACATAATTTTTTATGTAACTAATGCAGAAGCTATATCGAATTACACAAATTTTTGAAATCCACTAAAAGATTTTGTAAAAGTCTTTTCAATTTTTTTCGTCGAGTATGTTAATTGTCGCCCATCGAGGTGTAAAAATAAAATACGTTACGAAGTCGTATCAAGCGTTGCGCGTTAATGAACGCGATGTAATCGTCAAGATTCGACGCGCCGCTTTCCTGCCGGTCGCCAAAGCCTGACCACTTCCGGCTTCTAGTCGACCGATTCTGTGACTCGACCCGCGCTCACGGCTCGCAAAGAAATAGCGAATCCGCGCGATTGTGCATAAGGTCAAAATCGCGTTCATCCTTGCTAACTTCGTTACGAATTGTATTTTGCATTTTATTGCTACGTATATCGCGCGCACGTGTGACGATGATAAACGCTCTATTTTTTTTAGTGCGATAAAATTTTTCTAAACTTAATTTACAAATGCTTTTTTCGTCTCCGGCGTAGAAAATGAATTTTTGATCGAGTTTAAAATTGAACGAGGTAATCGAGCAAATTTAATTGAAAATTAAATATATAATTAATGACAAAACAAAATTATAATTAATGACGAGGGAATATATATTTTGCTCGTTTATTTCTCAAATTCTCTCGTCGAGATGCACCTGACGCGTGCGCCATGCGCAAAAATGTCACAATCGAGAGAGTGTGTGTGTGTGTGTGCGTGCAATGAACAATCGGCGAGAGACATGTGTGAAACAAAATTGCATAATCATGCTTCCTCAATAGCGAGCGTGAGCGTGACGATGGGCCAGAGTTAATGATACCCGTGAAATTGATTCGTTTACGTTAAACCGCGAGGCAGCGACCGCGAAACAGATAACGAATCGAACGTGCAACGGACACACAAAGTCGGAATTACGTTTTGACGATCGTAATCGCCGATTTGTCGACTCGTAAGGTCTTTTATCTAATCATTGCGCCGTTCGTAACGAGCCGCTGTGATAGAATTAATAGCCGCGCGCAGCAATTGCACTCGTGTAAGCGCGTCCGCGTTACGAGTCTCGCGTTTCGTCACTTAGTCCATCCGGTACGTGAGAATATCGCCGGTTTTCATGGTTGACGGCAGTTAAAATAATATCTCTGCATAATAAGCCGCACGTGAATAATTTTGGTAACACGCAAAAACTTGATATTCTTGGGAAATAATTCGAAATGTTATACGTACGACGACTGCGCACGAAAAATTAAATTTGCCCGATATGGCGGGACTGCGCGGTTAATTTCTCTGCGCGAATATTTGAGCTCTAGTGAATTACTCCTAGTTCTTTTTTTAAATCCTAATTTTTTTCAATTAATAATATAATATTTTAATTCCATCATTATATCAATATATTAAATTAATTTAAAAATTAATAAATTGATATAATAATGGAATACGTATCTAAAACTTTATGTAAATGTTATTTTCCACTTATATAAATAATAAGTAAATAATATAAATCTCTAATAATTTTTAAGAATTTGAAGAACGGAGTTTCAAAAACTTTATTAATTGCAAATATGTCAACACTTAATCTTACGATTAAATGTGCTTTTCTTAGATTTAACTGTCATCAGATTTGTTTCCATAATTATTAATAATTATAAATAATTTATGACTGAGGTGTCTAGTTGTGCGGGGGGGAAAAATGACAAAGCAACTAAGAGAGTTTAAGGTTTCGTCGCTTAATCGTCGCGTCGGTTTAATGCTGATAAATGCGAAACGCGAGATAAACGGCGAGCGTTGAGTGGGTCTTGGAATCCACGATTACAGGATACCATTGAGCATCGGGCATATAGCGGATTGTTAACAAGTGTGTCTCTCTCCATTGAACTGGCGCACTACCGGAAACGGTCGTTATCCGAACGCGGTCGCGCCGAGGTCGCACTTGAAAATCGGGCTTTTGCTCCTCCTCCACCTCCAGTGAACGTCTATCTCTCTGTTTCTTTCTTCCTCTTTCTCTTTCTCTCTTTGGCGACATATGTCGTCTCTCTTTCTTTTTCTCTCTCTCTCTCTCTCTCTTTGCAGAAGGTCGTTTTGTAACTGTGACCCGGTGCCGTTCGCGAGAACGATATGAGAAAACTCCCGTTCGGATAACGACGTCAAATTGCACGTGTGTTGGCGATGTCTCTATGACTGTTGATTTTTAAAATTACACACGAGAAACGGAATGGGTGTATTTCGCGCGCAAATTAAGAACATTCAGAGAATTATTCTCGTTCTTGTGAGCGATTCCTATGGGAAACGTCCAATTCGTGCGATCAAACGTGACGCACTCTCATGCAGGAAAACACGAGAACTCACTTCATACATATATATACCATATTGTTATTATTTTTGAATCACACATACAATAATTTCGCTCATATATATATTTATGTGTACATTTGCACTACATGTCGTTTACAGACATATATATTTATTTTGTTTTATATATTTTGTTGTATCTCTCACCTGCATGATTTATTCATGATTTTTTTATCGCCCATTTTTTTACAGCAACATGGCCGCTCAGATTCGTACAGGGTCGCAACGTTACCCAACATTCGCGACGACAACAAAACCGCAGATGGAATGTACAAGGTATTCATTCGAGAGCGGACTCTAATATCCGCACGAATTTCAATTAAATATTTCCGGGAGCTTCTTTTGGTCAACTGGTGATTGCGACAAACAGACATCTATCTTCGTCTGTCTGTCTATCTTGTGTTCTCTCTCTCTCTCTCTCTTTCTTTCTTATTATATTTTCCCCTCCTCCCTTCCTCTCACCTTCCTTCTCGTCTTTGTGTCACAACGGTTTCTTTATGCTGATCTCTGCTAATTTTGTCTCTTCATGGAAAATAACGTAATGCTTCCTTTCAACTCTATTTTCTGCAGAAATCTTCCTCCTCTCCGGAAGGAGATTATTTCTTTTCTTCTCCTGTCATTTTTTCGTCTCTCTTCTCTTTCTTTCTCTCTCTCTCTCTTGATGGTGTCGGTTTCTTCCTTCTGTCTGCAATAATCGTTACTCTAACGCACGTGAAATGAATTAAAACTCCGTCTCATTACGGTTTCAATCTAGCGCGTTCGTTAATCACACGATATAAGAAACAAAAAAAAAAAAAATGTTTATGCGGAAATGATGTTCTTTCTTTTAGAGAAAACGACACTTTTTTTACACACGCTCTCTTGTGCGAGAAATTTCGTTCGACGCAACATCTTCTCGCCAAAGTTAGGTTTGTGTCGTCGTGAGATATTTGGTTGGAACCGATCTCTTTCCGATATAGGGAAGGTTTGTTTGCTCTCGCATTACGATCTCGATTCTTGGGTGTGTGTTTACTCTAATGGGTACATAATCTTCTTCGTTAACAGAATATTCCGATAGCTTTAACCTCGTGGCTTTATCTCTCATTGCTATGTTACGTATCGTAAGATTGTTTTCAACCGTCAGTCTGGTAAAAAGATGCGATTGAGTGTGTGTGTGTGTGCGTACGCCCACGGATATAATTTTCTCTATTTTTGTTCTTGTCAACAGTCGCGGCGGAAGAACCCAAAGCCCCGGAGGGGGGAAAATTTAGATGACCTGAAGCAAGAGTTGGACATAGACTTTCACAAAATCTCTCCCGAAGAACTGTATCAGAGATTTCAGACGCACCCCGAAAACGTAAGTAATTGTTTAAACGCGCGCGTTTAAAAATGATGAACTAAAGTTTGAGGTCAGGTGAAAGTGTAGTTTAGCGAAGAGAAAATATAAACGTTCACGTGTTGCGCGACACGCGATGCTAATGAGAGTTAAAAAAAAACCCCGTAGGGCCTCAGCCACGCGAAAGCGAAGGAAAATCTGGAAAGAGACGGGCCGAACGCTCTAACACCGCCGAAACAAACGCCGGAATGGGTGAAATTCTGTAAGAACTTGTTCGGCGGTTTCGCCCTACTGTTGTGGATCGGCGCGATCCTCTGCTTCATCGCGTACTCGATTCAGGCCACGACGAGCGAGGACCCGAACGACGACAATCTCTACTTGGGCATCGTCCTGGCGGCGGTCGTGATAGTCACGGGTATATTCTCGTATTATCAGGAAAGTAAATCGAGCAAGATTATGGAGTCGTTCAAAAACATGGTACCGCAATTCGCCACCGTGATCAGGGAAGGTGAGAAGCTCACTTTGCGTGCGGAGGACCTCGTGCTGGGTGACGTCGTTGAGGTCAAGTTCGGCGACCGGATACCGGCCGACGTAAGGATCATCGAATCCCGTGGATTCAAAGTGGACAACAGCTCGCTGACGGGCGAGTCCGAACCGCAATCGAGATCGCCCGAGTTCACGAACGAGAACCCGCTCGAGACGAAGAATCTCGCATTTTTCTCGACGAACGCGGTAGAGGGCACGGCCAAGGGCGTGGTGATCTGCTGTGGCGATCAAACGGTGATGGGTCGGATCGCTGGCCTCGCATCCGGTCTTGATACTGGGGAAACGCCGATCGCCAAGGAGATCCATCACTTTATTCATCTTATCACAGGTGTTGCGGTCTTCCTAGGTGTCACGTTCTTCGTCATTGCCTTCATTCTCGGATATCACTGGCTCGACGCCGTTATCTTCCTAATCGGTATCATTGTGGCGAACGTACCGGAAGGTCTTCTAGCTACTGTCACTGTGTGTCTCACCCTGACCGCCAAGCGTATGGCCTCCAAGAACTGCCTAGTAAAGAATCTCGAGGCCGTGGAAACCTTGGGTTCGACCTCGACCATTTGCTCGGACAAGACCGGAACGCTCACGCAGAATCGCATGACGGTGGCGCACATGTGGTTCGACAATCAGATCATCGATGCCGACACCACGGAAGATCAGTCCGGTTTGCAGTACGACCGCACCAGTCCAGGATTCAAGGCGCTGGCCAAAATCGCCACTTTGTGCAATCGCGCCGAGTTCAAACCCGGTCAGGAAGGCGAACCGATCCTCAAGCGAGAAGTGAACGGCGACGCTTCCGAGGCCGCGTTACTCAAGTGCATGGAACTGGCGTTGGGCGATGTTATGGGCATTAGAAAACGCAACAAGAAAGTCTGCGAGATTCCGTTCAATTCAACCAATAAGTATCAAGTATCCATACACGAGTCGGACGATCCTAACGACCCGAGACATCTGTTGGTTATGAAAGGCGCTCCGGAGAGAATTCTGGATAGATGCTCGACCATATTCATCGGCGGCAAAGAAAAAGTAAACAAAATTCGAAATTTATCTGATATATGAATTATTCTTTTGTATTCTTTCATATTCGACTGCACACTTGTATTTGTATACGCGCAGGTTCTCGACGAGGAGATGAAGGAGGCGTTCAACAACGCGTATCTGGAACTAGGCGGACTTGGTGAAAGAGTACTCGGCTTCTGTGATTTCACACTGCCGTCCGATAAGTTCCCGGTTGGCTTCAAGTTCAACTGCGATGATCCCAACTTCCCGGTCGACGGGCTCCGCTTTGTGGGCCTGATGTCTATGATCGATCCGCCCCGGGCTGCCGTGCCCGACGCGGTCGCCAAGTGCCGTTCCGCCGGCATTAAGGTCATCATGGTAACCGGTGACCATCCGATCACTGCCAAAGCCATTGCCAAATCTGTCGGCATCATCTCTGAAGGTACGTCTTACGCACTCTGCGTGCGCTTTAGTCTATCACACAGCGCAATTAAGTACTCTATGACAGATCGGGATAACATTTTAGATTAGACGCTTATCTTTCCGTATCTCTCCTCATCTCGCTTGATGATGCTCTTATGCGTTTAATTTTTTAATGAGACATGATTTCAGATAATAGATTGTCGCGCTTAAAATTCACGACGATCCTATTTTTACATACGGAACTCGGAGCGGTTTTACTGGAAGTCTGTGCCAAGTTTGATATTTTCTAAAACGGTCTAAAACAGATATGACGCAATAACGTATTAAGTTTTTTTTTATCGATGACCGCAAATAGTTTATATAATAAAAATAACTATTTTATTTTTGTGGACGACAAGAATTTGAATCCGCTGAACTTGATATGCGTGTAACTTGATATACATTATTATTCTATTTATCAGGTAACGAGACTATCGAGGACATTGCGCAACGATTGAATATTCCGGTATCCGAAGTAAATCCTCGTGAGGCTAAAGCCGCCGTCATTCACGGAACCGAACTCAGGGAACTGAACTCTGACCAATTGGATGAGATTCTCAGATACCACACTGAAATTGTGTTCGCCCGTACCTCGCCTCAGCAGAAGCTCATCATTGTTGAAGGCTGCCAGCGAATGGGCGCAATTGTTGCCGTAACCGGTAAGTAACTTCGAAGGAAAATCTTTAAATAGCAAGATTTAATTAAAAATTAAAGAAGATAATATTTGTTGTAACACAATAAAAGTGTTTTATGATTGCAATACGCATATGTTAAACGTTTGTTTAATTTATTTTAGGTGACGGTGTAAATGATTCGCCTGCTCTGAAAAAGGCTGACATTGGTGTTGCCATGGGCATCGCCGGTTCGGACGTGTCCAAGCAAGCGGCTGACATGATTCTGCTCGACGACAACTTCGCCTCGATCGTCACAGGCGTGGAGGAGGGTCGTTTGATTTTCGACAACCTGAAAAAGTCAATTGCGTACACCCTGACCTCGAACATCCCCGAGATCTCGCCCTTCCTGGCGTTTATCCTCTGTGACATTCCTCTGCCGCTGGGTACCGTCACCATTCTCTGCATCGATCTTGGAACCGACATGGTGAGTGATGACGAAAAACGCCGGAGCCGTTCGGAGGCGACGGCAAATCGCGAATCGTCGACATTTGGAAGAGCGTTCTGCGCGTCGCATTAAGCTCTCTTCCAAAGTCGTTATTCGTTTTCTCTCTTTTTTAACTAATCTAAGATTTATTTTAGCACTTGTGCCTGTCATTGATTTAACTCATTGAATTTTTATATTTACATTGATAGATGTGTTTAAAGCATATAGTAATATATCTCGGGATAACCCATCGGACCCATGGATTCTGGACGTCGATCAACAACTCGTCGAAATTATCCTGATAATAATTCCTTTTTTTTTTGTAGATAGCGATACAACGGATGGCCAATTAGCGCTGACGCATTAATCTCTATAATATTTTTATTTTTTTTTAGACGAATTACACTTTGATGGAGAGAAACTCATATACGTGTGTGTGTGTATATATACACACGTGTGTGCGTATATGTATACACGCGTATGTATATATGTGTAGAAATAAGCGTGTTCCCGAACACATGTGATCTTGCAGGGCTTTTAAATCACACAAAAAGTTGTGTGCGGGTAACACATGCGTGTCGTAATCCTAAGCGAGTTTAGTTCACATCTGCTTAGGAATAGAGTAGCTTTTAACCAACGTAAAAAATTACCCATAGACGAACATTTCTTTTCAGGGACTTTCTATATCTGTGAAACAAAGCGCTTGTTATTTACCGTGAGATCGATATCGCGACTATCCTCCGAACTTCCTATGATATCTCCCAGAATTTGTTTTTAATACTTTGGTTTTTTTTTTTTTATTTATTTTTTTCAGTTGATTATCTTCTGTTTATTCTCTTCATCGCGCATGTAAGAATGCTGCCGCTGTCCCATGTCCAATTTTTCACATGAAATTCAGATTTTCATACATCAGAGGATTGTATGGCAGAGATTAATAGCTTTTTAGTAATAATCTTTGTCTTAAAAAAAAAAAACGAAAGTACCTGCGTATAGCGTTAGCATTCTTACTTCGGCGCATCATCGGAAGATATACTCGTTATTTAATTATTGGTGTTGTTACTGAGCTCTTTGATAATGTGACATCAGGTACCCGCCATCTCGCTAGCTTACGAGGAGGCAGAAAGCGATATTATGAAGCGACAACCACGAAACCCCTTCACTGACAAGCTAGTTAACGAAAGGTAACACATTAATAACTTACAAACGAATATTGAAACAAGCTACATGAGACTTTCTATTGGTTCGAAAGGGTCATCGGTGATGATATGCTGTATTTTCGAAGTCTCTCTTTTCGATTGATATCAAGCGGAATCAAAGAATGTCGCAAATAACGCAATAATAATGTTTTCTGTTTTTGTTTTTTTTCTGTTTTCTGTTTCTCTCTTTGAGAAACGTTTGTTTGTTTCAAAAAACGCGAGCAGAACTTCGAAAATTCAATTCACACGACGATTGCTCTCTCACTCTATTGGCTCTCTTTCTCTCACTTCCTTTTTATTTTTCTGGTGACTTTGGTAGTTAGTTTTGTGTTTATATATTTTTCTATCATATGATACTTGATGCGAGATGCATTATACTACTTTCGGTCTTCTTCTTTCTTGGTTACTTGCCATTTTTTTTATATTTAAGGGAAGTGTTACACTGGCTAACGCTTTTCGCGGGGCAAATTAATTCCTTGCATACTACAAATGATAATGCGTTTTTTTTTTTGTTTTTTTTTTTTAAACTTCTCCTGTTCTCTCTTAGCGAGATCTATATTTTACGCTCGATGCTAGTTGTACTGGACAATACTTTCGTGCATATCTTTCTTTCCAAGTATTTTCTCTCTCTCTCTCTCTCTCTCTCTCTCGCTCTTTTCGCAAGTATTGAACAGTACAGAAACTAGTTCCTCTTCTTCCACTATTTTTTCTTTTTCCCTTTTAAATTACGGCTTGAATTAGTTTGGTCATTGCCGCCAAGGCCACTCGATAAGACTCACGCAATGTAGGGATTAAATTTATTATGCCCGAGTTGTCGAGAGTCGGACGTACTAGGACGTGGATAAGGTAAAAGCGGATTATGGTGCACGCAGATGCAACTTTCCAGGGTGTTTATATTCGCTAGAACACGCGAGCTTTGTTTTCAGTTGTCCGATTTTCTCTCTCTCTCTCTTTTTCTCTCTCTATTTTTGTACTCGCTCTATTATTATAATAAGTTGAAATTTTGAATCCCCGTTAAACAAGGGATATTCTACAAGGTGTGTAAAAAATGCTTCTAATTTTTGCTACCGCATTTTGTTTAATCGAAAATTTATTAATACGTATTTTGTCACTTTGCACAATAAATTTTGTCCTGTCAGCGAACTTGTACACTTTGATTAACGATTGATTCCAAGTGATTGTCTATCATTTTGGCAGTTTTCTTTTAAACAACGCTTGCTCGTTCGTGATTTGTTCCAAGATGATTTATATTTCTTTTTACAAGAAAAAAAAGTACGCTAACAAAAAGTGATCGTATTTCAAGTAACTTTATATACGAACAGCTGAACAACTTCCTGTTGTTTCTTTATATATTTTGTAAAATATAATTTATTTTTATATATTTATTTGTATATTTGTTTATATATATATTTTTTTTTGTGTCACAAGGAGCGAGACACGAGCAATCGCCACTTCTTTCCTCCAAAGAATTTTCTCTTACTTTTATATCGATAGGCGCTTTTCATCACAATGATCCTTAATCGTATTAGCATTGTTTCATTACGTCGAAGGTAAGGTAAATCTCACTGTAAAGCCTCTCTCTCTCTCTCTCTTTCTCTCTCAGTTTTCTCGTTTTTGATATGTACAAAGTGCTCATATTATTATACTTATCTCTATTTTTTATTTCCTGTAAGAGCTCAATCTCTCTCCTCGTCGTTGTTTATGAGCCTCTCTGCAGTTGTCATTCATCGTGATTTATTGCCACTTGGCTTGAGGTGTACATGTGCTGAGAACGTCCACGAAATCTAGACAACGTCATTGTAAACTCGCATGATCGTTCTTTTCAGATTTTACCTGTATCTCCCTCTCTCTCTCTCTCTCTCTCTCTCTCTCTCTCTTTCGCCTATTTTTTTCTTTTTAAATCGGTCTTTTTTTTCTATCACCATTTCTATTACCCATTTCTGTTCGTTTTTTTTTTTTTTTTTTTACATACAAACTCTTTCTTTTTCTCTTTCTCACAAAAACGCATATGATTTTATGTGAAACAAAAAAAGTATGTATAATGTTACGTTCGTGTTCGCGTTAACGAAACGGATAACGTAACAGTATCACATATCTTCTTGTATATTTTATCTCTGTATTTTACATGTCTCTCTATTCGTTTTTTATTTTTGACTATTTATATCGTTTTTTGTTTTTACATTTCATCTCTCTCTCCACATTCTCTTTTCCTTTTCATCATCACGACGCGTTCTATCGCTCTGTAAGTTTTATAGCCTCCCCCTCTTTATATCGTGACTATATATCGTGAATGCAAGGGACATTATCTATTATATATTGTGTTGTGAATATTGCGTGATATATATATATATATATGATGTGCAACTTGTTTTTTTACTTGATCATTTATAAATATATATATTTTGCGAGCCTAAACCTCTGTTGTGTCTAACACGGTATCACGAAGACGTAGAGATTAAAGACAATAAGGAACAAGTTTTCTTTCGCACGTTTCGGAAGTTCGTAAGAACGTAAAACGGTAGTACTTCCTCTTCTTTCTCTTCTGTAGTAGTAAACTATTAAGTAGAATAGCATTGTGAGACTATATAGAATAGTGTTGTCATTCGACCATCGGTTTGCATCTATATGAAACGTAATTCTCTCTCTCTTTTTTTTTCTATCTTCTTTCTTTTCCTTTGTTTACATCTTCTTTTGTCTATCTGTCTGTCTGACTGTCTGTCTATCTTCTTCCATCTTCCCGGCCTGCCTTTATTGCCTCGGGCCAGGTTTTATCGTTGCTGCGCCTCGCTCAGGAAAATTCTCTCGCTCATGAAATTCTTTTCAACTTGGAAATATATTGGATCATTCATTATGGCTTAGCGAATTCATCCGACGATCCAACGGCGCATAAATGAACAGGAAATATCGAAAAAGAAATAATAGAGCAATTGATGTGAGATGGTTTTTTTTTTTTTTTTTAAATATCTTTATTATTTGTTTATTTATGTCAAATTGAAAATGTCATAGAAATGGACTTTAAACGATTTTACACAGCAGATACATATTAGCTAGATTGCTAGATCGATCGAAGTGATGGATGCAAAATCTGTGTGCATTTTTTTCCAGTTTTTCTTTCTCTCTTAGAGCAATAACGGGAGGAAACACGAACTATATCAAATTCTACATCATAGAAGCAATTCATCTCTTTCGCCATTAATTAAGCAACTGATTGTCCCCACAAGGGAACCTAAAAATTATAATTTAAATAAAACTGTTCGAACAAGACGCAAGTCGGGATAAATAAATAAATTTAGAATTTTTCACTTGCGGCGAAAAAAAATGGTTTCGAAGTTTCGCACCTCAAAACCAGTTTTTGCGCCGTAATAAAACAAAACTGATAAATCTACCTATTTGCTCGACCTACTGCTTGTGTGCGGAGTTTCATTAAAATTAAAATTTTCCGGTTCGCGAGATATCTTTGCCAGTCACTTTGCAAATCAACGAAAATAAAACAACAAAAAAACAAGTTTCGTCGACGAGATTGCTTCGGTTAAAACGTGTGATAAAAATTTTTATTTCAAACAAACGCGCTTTCGGACTAATGTAAAATAACGACATTTGCTCGTTCGAACGCACTGCAGTCGACGAAGCTCAATTTTTAACCAGCTAGTTTGAAGTTTAATCGATCGTGCTCCTGAAAGAACTTCGCCGCAAAAAAAACAAAAAAATAAAATGAAAATAACGACAAATCTCTAAGTAGAGTTCAACATGTTTTTCTCTTCGCTGAAGTTAATAATTAATCTTTTTTCGAGTTGTGGCAAGTTTCTTGCGGGAGTAGCATATATTATGTATATAGATATATGTATATACACATATATATACTCTTACACATATATATACATATATTCTTATATACTTATAATATGTATATTTTTTACATTATAACGATATACATATATTTATGCATATCTTGTCTTAGTCTTTGATGCACTTGAGTAATTATTATTCTCATCATTATTCTCTTGTCCTTCATTAGTCTTATTAGTATCATCATTATTATATATTACAACCACAAGCCAGCACTTATATACTTTAATACAAGCCATTACTTATATAGTTACTAAAAATTTTTATACTGCCAGTATATCTTACCATATTATATACATCACAGCTGCCGCTGCGCTACTATACCTCTATATTTACTACTGTACTACTTACTTACTATTTACTATACTGTTTATTGTATACTTGCCATTAGTATATATATTATATATATCACTCTTCTCGAAAAGAAAACCGACACCTTTGTACAATTTTTGAGCGTTGTAAATTTTTTCTTGCAGTTTTTTTATATTCATTCTTTACAGTCCTCTCACGTTTTATTCTGTAATGCGCTGCCTACTGCCGCTGTGCCTTCTACCCACTTCTACGACTGGCCACTTTCTAATGGATTATTATACATCTTAATTTAACATGATCTCGCCTAAAAAGAAAATAATTCCCAAAACCAAAAAGAAAAAAACAAACAAGACGAGATGCTTGATGCGCAAACATTAAGTGTGAAGGAACGTGGGATATAATCACTTTGCAATTCTCTCATGCGCGCGAAACGCAAAAATTCTTGCCTTTGGCAGTGTGTACTTGACCTCTTCTTGATCTTGACAAACACTTCACGACAATGAAAGTTAACGTGCATCAGGGGATTGCGCTATTGTTACTAACGAAAAACTATGCTTAAGAATCGAAAGCGCACGAAAGAGAAGAAGGGATCTCTCCCCTCACTCGCGTCTCAGAGATGCTCGACGTATGTAATATATGCGCGTATTTTTCATCCTCGCTCATTAGTTCTTTTGGTCTCTGTAGGCTTTGATATTATTAGAGTAAAAATATTTTATCGGTCATTTTCTTTTGAAGTTAAATTTAGGATTTGATCCGGTGTCTTTTTAGCCGAGTTTACACGTAGTTATTTGCAATAATGTCTTGGAATTATCGTAACGCTTTTACTTTGATGTTTCATCGAGCATCGCTGAGAAGTAGAATAGTCTGAGTCGAAAATTGCGACAGCCGGTGATTGGAGATTTGCAGCACGAGAACGCTAAGTGGAAAAGGGACGCGAAAGGGATCCGCGCGTGCGCGTGCGATCTTCTCATTTGCGACCTTTTCTCACTTATGTTTCAATTATGGCACATTTGATTTTTCTCAATCTCACTCGGGCTTATTCTGGGCCGCCTTTCTCTCTCTTTTTCTTTTTCCATTTCTCTTTTTCTCTAAACGCAGCGCATAATCTTGATACGCACAGATACACTCGCCAAATGTTTGTCATTACGAAATCTCCGGGTTCTTTTTGCTACACTTTAATGCAATTTTTCAAGGCACAATGTTTTTTTTGCAAATAACGCAATTGTACACGATCTATCTTGTGTCTTTAAGGACAGGCTGCGTTTAGGATGGAATTGGTTGCGGCGACTGTTTTCTATCTCCGCCAGAAAAGCAAAAACGCTTCATCGCCGCATAGCATTAAAAAACAAAAAAAAAAAAAAATAAAATCATTTCTCACAAGAGCTGGAAAGAATCTGGTATTTATATTGCCAATATCGATCTCTTTCCATCGCATCTATCGTCACATACGATAATAATATTATTATACATTTATGTGCGATTATATACGTACGCACGCGCGAAAACGCTGAATTGACCTGTGCGTTCTCCAAATCTCTCATCTATCTCTTTCGCTCGCACTTGCGCATTTGTTGCGAAAAACGGTGTGTGTACATAAATAAAAATGTCATAAATGATAATTAAATGTCATAATAACTTGTATTGTAAAGCGGTGGGGGTTAATACACACTTTCTAATTAATGGTGGATGGCAGGTGCCGGCCATCTCGCTAGCCTACGAGGCACCGGAGTCGGACATAATGAAACGGCAGCCACGCGATCCTTACAGAGACAATCTTGTCAACCGAAGGTGGGTCTTCTAATTACCCACCCACGAAAAGAGAAACCAGCAAGAAATCTAGTGCACTCACATCCGTACCGTACTAAAAGTCGACTCAGTTTTTTTTATATATATATATTTTATATAATTGACGTGCCATCATTTTATTACTCGTATGTCTCACACACACACACACACACATGGACACAACATTGTCTCTCACTCACACACAAGTGTAGTCACACGCGATGGGCATGCGATGTTACGTTAATTTGAAGCATGCGACAATAGTGTTCCGAAGTATTCATATTATTTATATTCTAAGCGTCACATTGGTACTGATGCACTACTAACTCTACGTTTTTTCGTATTTTGTTTTTTTCATTTTCATGCTAACAATAATGTGAATTAAAATGTTTCAATTACACTCTGTGTGAAAAATTTTCACCTTTTGTATGTGTGTGTATGTATATATGTGTAAACTTTTTAATTATTACTTACGTATTCACACTGAATCATACACCAATTGAGGGAATTACATATTTCGAGAACATTTACATTTGGAAACAGTTTAGAATGTTGTTCGGACAATTGGAAAATTTTTTTTTCTTATTCGTGACGCTGAATTTCGACTTTTTGATTCTTCGAGATTGTCGCATATTTCAAATTTCGGGACTTGTATAAATTTTTCGGAACATTGCACGTCCGTCGACGCACTCGCTAGGGTGGTCAAAACGCGATTAATTCCTTACTCGACTTAAGTAGAAGTAACAAATGAAAATTTCACGTGCATGGACGAACATTCGTGTTGCCTGATATTAGTACAATTGATTTAGTTGCAAGTATAATAACTGACAGATAGTTTGGACAAGTAAACTGGGTGGAATATTTACATGTAAATCACACACCATGATAGTGAAATAACATTATTATTATATCGCGAGACGAAATTCACTTTGATGGCACACGTAGCAGCTTTTTCTGACAATTGACTGCTCTAACGATACTAAGTCATAACACCTACATACACACATTGAATGTGTTCTATCCTAGTTAGGAAACATCAGTCTTTCCAGGATTATCTGTTGTGAATAGTGCAATACGCGTTCTCTCTCTCTCTCTCTCATACACTCTCTCTATTCAATGATGGAAGTAATCCTGGAACGGCTTTAGCGCAATTCTAACTTGCAACGCGATGTTGACAAATGACACTCACACACACAACACAATAACAAGATGTGTAATACACAATGACAAGATATAACAGAGTGTCTGCTGATCCTAGTTGAGATGTGATCTTAATCTCTTACAATAATCGTCAGTAAAACCAATAACAACAGAAACTTCAATCTCTCTCTTCCGAAGTGTGTCTTGATCTCGGGAATACATTTTTTGTAGGTAGACACTCTGCGCTCTGCTTTCGATAGAAAAAAACTACTACGACTATTAGAAATCTTAGCTGACTAGCATAGAGAGCACAAGCAAGTTTTTTTTAATCATAGAGGAAAGTTTTGTCAGATGTTGAGAATGCCGAATGTGCTTGTTTCTTAGAATCTCTTTCTCTCTCTCTCTCTCTCTCACACCCGGTCAATGACAACACACGCTGCGATCTAATCGTTTTTTACAGCTTAAGATTGCACTTTGTTCCTATACAGTCGTTTTTACATTAGATGTGAGCCCGCGAGCCTCGCGAGAGAATGTTCCGATCGGAATGTCGCGTAAGCCTTTTTTTTTTGTCAGGCTGTCAAGTCACTTATTTCGGGATGTATATTGAACACTCGGAAAGATCGATTGTGAAAAATATTATCTCTCTGTATTCTAACAGCATCGCAAACCCTTGTTCTCTACCGATTCGTGTGGAACCAATATCCGTCTCTGGAAATTTTATTGTTTTCCGTCTTGCCACATGGTACTGGAAAGTTTTTATATCTTTGTACTTTAATTGCAAGAACAGTTTACTTACAATATATTTTTCACGCGTTATTTGTTCTGCAAATATGAAATTTCCGAAGACCGATATTCGTCCCGACGGATCTTTTGACGGCAGAGACAAGGGAATGATCATGTTATATGTACGGGAGAACGGGATTGCCGGAGCGGAAGAAGGAATATCGCGAGCTTTTCCCGAGAGCGCGCGTTTCTGTTCCGAACGAATGTTTTCTCCGTTTGATCTCGTCATTTTTCCCGTCGAAAGTCAATTTTGACGTCGTCCCGGCAAGAGAGCCGAGCTTTTGAAAACGAGCGACGCGCGACTGCACGGCCTTAATGCAAACAGCCTTCTCTCTCTCTTTTTTTTTTTTTTTTTTCACTATGACGAACGAGAAACACGATCTTCTCTTTATACGCGATATCGCGTTGCTCTTTCGCGCGCTCTGCCACTTTATCATCGCATCCGAACGTCAGAATTTTCAATGTCGCGCGAGCGAACGTTAGTCCGACGCAAACTTGACATTTCGCTCTGGCTGACGCTTGCTACGAAATGCTAACTCGAACCGAACTCTCCTTTTTCAGTCTGTCTGCGCTTTCATCGATCCGGTCGGAGTCAGCTCTCCACCGGCCCGGTTCGACCAAACTTAAACTCGAATTTAATTTATTTACCTCGTCGCACGAAACGCATGCGACTCCTCCAAGCTTGACTCTCGCACAGATTTTCACTGCATGTTTCTTCTTTTTTTTTCTTCTTTTTTCTACAACACACTTGTTGAGACTTTGATGTTCCGAGTCACGTTTATCAAGTGTGTGTGCGCAACGAGGCGATGACGTACAGGGCGTTTAGTGCGACAAATTTTTTTATTTGCGAACGTGTCGAGATACGAAGTTACGATGCGGTTTTATCGTCCTGATAAACTGTATCTTATCAAACTCTCGTAACTCGTCAATTGTTTATCAAATCGCATCTTTTACCTACCGCTTCTCGGTTTAATTACAAATAAGTCAAGAACGCGCTAGTTTTTTCTTTCTTCGTTTTTATCAAAGTGGCACTAAACTTTACTGTTCTCAATCGACGATTGATAATCCGTCACGACAGACACGGATGACTTGACCGGAGATCGATTGGTCACGGAGGAATCGAGTTACTTGCAACTAGAAATTAGATATTCAGCTTTCATTAGTTTAGAAAAAAAAAACCTTAAATACAAAATATCTAAAAGTAGATAACGCTGTAACTAGTTACAGATGACCATCTCTTGTACTAAAATCTCTCTCCTTGTGGTACAGGACGCTTGTCTTGTGCCATTGTATTGTCTTATACCTAATATAATCGATAGATGGCTTCGATATTAAAAAAAAAACCACTAACTCAAGCTGAATCGAATGCGTACAGGGTAAGCTTTTTTTTTTTTTTGACAACGCGAGGTAATTAATATAGAAATTAATATGCGGAAACGTGTGGTAGCTTCGCTATTTTAAAACAGTGCGTTTTGTACAAATCTCTCTCTGTGAGAATTGGCAAGCAACGGCTACATTTCTATCTCTGCCTGCCTGTCTGTCTGTCTGTCTGTTTGCCTATTTGTCTTATCCGTCCAAATCTGTCCGTCTGCACTCACTCTGTGTGGCATGCTTCATTGTCAAGAATGAAACGATCGTTAACCGTTCGCCTATCCGTGTCGGTAAGTAATCTCAGCAGTTTGCTTCTAACCGATAATAATAACGGCTTTTGTAAGTTTAACGCGAGACTAGATTGTTAGAAAGTAACACCGAAGCTTCCGATGCTTCCCGTAGATTTCGAGGAATCCTGAGAGAAAATAAAGCGACAAATCACACTTGAGTCGAAGAAGTTAAATTAATTGTAAATGAAATTTAATTTAAATTTTTCAATTCAGCACATCGCACAGTTCTTGAATTTTGCACTTCGTCGATTGAAAGAGAATGAAATTGTCGGGTTGAATAGAGTGAAGTTTTTACCGCGGGATTCCTCGAAAATTGAATCGCCGTCTGTATGAAGAAGAAAATATTTCAAATCGACATTTCTGTATCTAGGCTTATTTCAATGGCATACGGTCAGATCGGCATGATTCAAGCCGCGGCCGGTTTCTTCGTTTACTTCGTAATCATGGCTGAAAACGGATTCTTGCCCCTGTATCTGTTCGGCATTCGAAAACAATGGGACTCCAAGGCCATCAATGATCTGACCGACAGCTACGGCCAGGAGTGGGTAAGTGTGTTCACAAATTGTGGCTCGATATTTCAAAAAATTATTCTCAGAAATCGTTGTTTTTGTTTTCGGCAAGTTTGTTCTAGTCGAACGAGAATATTACTCGCTTTACAAACACTGTATGGGGATTTAATTTTTGCAGACCTACAGAGATCGCAAGACACTGGAGTTCACCTGTCACACAGCTTTCTTCGTGTCGATTGTGATTGTGCAGTGGGCTGATCTGATTGTTTGCAAAACACGTCGCAACTCGATTATTCACCAAGGAATGAGGAACTGGGCCCTGAACTTCGGTCTCGTGTTCGAGACCGCTCTCGCTGCGTTCCTAAGTTACACGCCCGGAATGGACAAGGGTCTTCGTATGTTCCCACTCAAGTACGTGCGCACGTTTCTGTGCTATTCGATTTCTCCGTACATTTGACATTAAAAAAAAAAAAAAAAAATATTTCACTATCGAAATAACGTGAGAAAAAATTCGCTTGCATTGCAGATTCGTATGGTGGCTACCAGCTCTGCCATTCATGTTCGCTATCTTCATTTACGACGAGACGAGACGATTCTACCTCCGCCGAAATCCAGGCGGTTGGCTCGAGCAAGAAACTTACTATTAAACACAGCGAGGATTAAAATCACACGCATGCAAAGCGCGCGCGCAAGAGGATGAGTGAACGTACGAGAGAGCGAGAGCGGGAGAGAAAGAAGCCGAGAGAGAATGATGATGATGAGAGAATGAAAACGCATTACTCACACTCTTGAGAGATATATCGGAACAAAGACAGAAAAATTAAACAAAAAAAAAAAAAAAAAAAAAGAAAAAAAAACCCAAAAAAAGGGAAAATGTGCTATTGGGTCTGTCCGAGTCGCGTGATCGAAAGAACAAACAAAACACGGGAAATGGACAAGGAAAGGTGCGTTTAAGTTCGCGCTGACTTTCACACGGCGAAAGATGCGCGAAAGATTTTATTTATGTTAAGACACGGAGACCCTCTAGCGACCATAGGTGCAGCGCAAGGTACAAAAAAGAAAAAAAACAAAAATAATAAAGCACGCTCGTCGTTCTGGCTTTGCTGCCAATTGCTTGCACGCGCGTGTCGAGTTCCGTAGAAGTCGCAGAAATTGTTCGGGAGATCGTCGAGAAGATTGATCATCACTATGCAGACGATGCCGACGACGGGAAAAGCCGCGCTTCCCGCCTCGCGTTCAACGACACGGCTACGAGGCTTTCCGCCGACGATTGGTACTTGCTGCTGGTGCTGTTCAATTCCGGAGATTATCGCTCTGCGAGTGTATCGCTCGAAGATGGAACGAAGAAAGACAAGAGCAAAAAAACCGGGGAGAGGGGAGAATAGGAAGAAGTCGCCGAGATAAGTAGCGCTGCAGTGCGACTGGTGCACAAGTGTCAGGCCTAAAGAAATGTGGTAAACGTGATGTAGTAGAAACACGAGAAAGAAGAAGAAGAAGAAAGTCCGACCGAGGAACGACAGAGGAGAGAAGATCCGGAACGTTAGCGAGAACGAACACACACAGTTGAACAGAGACGCGGCGTTAACGTGCGATAGAGAATCACGAAATCACGTGCATTCTTATGCATGCCGAATGCAAGATTATTACATCTTAACGCGACTTCTGATTAATTAGTGTATTATCGTAGACACCATTTGCGTTACCGAGAATAAAAAAAAAAAACTTCATACTAGGCTTTCGTTGATCGTCGATCAATACGCGCAAAATACCGCTACGTTAAAAGATCGGCACGCGTATAACACACACGCCCTTTCATTGAAGGGAAGAATTTCACAAGTGGAAGGTAAGAGGAAGGAAAAAGACTCGCGTAAAGAATAATAATAATAAAAAAAAAAAAAACATACAATTACGAGACACAAACAAAAAACAAAACAAAAGAGCAAACCAAAAACAGAAGTGCTCAATATGTAACAAGAGAAACCGTTAAAAATAAAAATAAAAATGAAAAAAAAAAAAAAAAAAAAAAAAAAAAAAAACTCACATGACACCGAAGTACTTCGTAATAAAACTCTAATTAATTGTTAATTATAATGAAGGACCTGTGGTATGATAGATATCGGCACACAGTCTATAGTTATACCAAAAATAACTATAGTTGTAATAACTAAAAAAAAAAAATATGCAGGGGGAGAGCGTTATATATGAGGTAAATAACTAAATAAAGTAATAAAAAAAAAAGAAAAATATAATTATAAATAAAAGTCTCATTCGCAGTATTCTCCATTATTATTGATAAACGATATCCGTTCGGTTTCGAGTCTTAATACAAGTAGCTGTCAGAGAAAAAAAAAGCGTACCGCGTAGTTTCAGTAGTTATTACGACTCTTACTGCGGAGAAATAATATCACACTACATACGCGAACACACACTGTGGAAAGGACAGGGCGCGGGGAGAGGTAAGATCGCAAAGTTGGATCTGAGAGTTGTTGAGGTATTTTAATAATCGAGATCGAACAGTAGGAAGAACGGATCGGTGACGTTATGGGACGGTATATATATAAAAATACTTATCAATTGGATCACACGCGTCCAATTGAAGACACGTTGAAAACTAAAAGTCGAAACGACATGTTATTTATCTTAAATACGATACTGAATACTGTCGCGCGCGTAAAAGTGATAATGTACTTACGTCAAGACTGTCTAAAACGAAAGACACAAACACACACACACACACATATACACAATTTTGAAATAATTAGTTCTATATTTCGCTTGAAGATTTTGCGAATATCGTATTAAACGTTTTTTCAATACAAAGCAATTTCATTTCAAAAAGTGCTTGTGAGTGCGATCGGTCTGATATTTTTATCTATTGGCGCTTGCTCCAATACACGACGTTAATGTCGACGCAATTTTGAATTGCACAAAACTCCGATGTGTTTATGGTATGTGGACGCTGCCGCGGCGCCATTGAGTTCAGTATCATATCTAAGATAACACTCGGATATAGTAGAGCGGTGGTAGATCGCGGCCTGGTTGCCGGCGAATTGAGGGGGAAAAAAAAAATAAATAAATAAAGAAGAGAACACCTGCTGCCAATCGAGAGCCATTTGTTAATTATGTGAAATCGCGAAACGTTATTGATTAACGCGAAGAAGAGACGAGAAAGAGAGAGAGTGCACTATGCAGGATACAAAACGAGAGAGAAAGAGAAAGAGTGAGAGAGCAGGCCGGAAGAGCAGAGAAAGTTGAAGAAAAAAAAAAGACCTTCTTACTAGATAAAAGCTAATTGATGAATATTAAAAATTCATTTTCTTAGGTTCTCATAGATTAAAAAAAAAAAAAACGCCAGCGGGACAGCTCGCTATAAATTAACTGACCCCCCGCAACGCGGAACGTCCTGTGCAGCTGCAAAACAAAACAAAATCGTGATCATCTCTGTCAGCCAGTCGGCGAGCGCGCTGTCCCTGTGTACATGTGGTGGTATGCGTGCGCGTGTTGTGTGTGGTGCATGTAGTGTTGAAAATTATAACAACAACAACAACAACAACAACGGTGACTTAAAATGTCTGCCACGCGACTTTCTTTCGGGCCGGGACGATCCGAGACTTATCTATCATCGATTCTCGAAAAAAAAAAAAAAAAAAAAAAAAAAAACATTATATAATTCTTTCTCTTCGTCTCCGATCTCTCTCAGTCGTTGTCCGCGTTCGTCGTGGGGGAGAGGAAGGACCATGAGCAATATTCAAGTGAGCCGACTTTTTTTTAACGACAGAAGACGACACCTGAAACAGTTACGTCGACTATGGCGAAAGATGAGATTTTTAAAATACGCTCGTCTGTCGTTAAAGAATTGTGAGACACTAACCGAAGGTTCAGCTACGCGTGACGATTGCCATTTTCTGAATTAAACTAACGCTTTTTTTTGTTTTCATTTGCGCGCGTGGAAGCAAACACTGCACAATCAAGTGTCTGCAAGGAAAAAAAACAAACACTCGCTTGATACTTAAGTTGCGATTTCGTCACGAAGAAAATGGAAATGAATACAATTGCATTGTTGCGATGTGTCATGTTGTATTCTCGCGCGAGGAAAAAATCGATCTTCTTCTTGTCGATTGAGAGTTCTTTGGCGAACGCGGGCTAATGGAAAAATAAAAAAAAGAAAGAAGAAACAAAAAACCAAAAAGCGTGACCACTCGCTCGGCATCCCAGGCCCCAAAACTACCCCAAGTGTTCAATAATCTCGAGATATTCTCGAATTACCTCGTACACGCGCGCGCGCGCGCGCGTTATATTAAACATGCGAAAAAAAAACACGTTCTTCCTTCTTCGCCGGGTTTCCTCATCCGGTGACGCCGCTTCTCGAAGTCATCGTGCAACAACCAAGTACCGGACGGTATCGCGAGCGTGCGCGTTTTCTCGATCATCCGTGGCTTAATTGTTTTTTTTTTCTCGGTTTTTTTTCCCTTCATTTCTAGAGATAAAAAAAACGCGCGCATGAGATGATTGTGTGAAAACCGCGCGTTCTGAACGCGCGAACCTCTCAAGACTATATAACACACACGAAGAAGTCTCCGAAGCGGAAAGACATTTTGGAAATATACGTGGAACGTAAAAGAATCAGGAAACAAAACAACGACATCGGTTAAATTCCCACGTGGTTCTCAGCGCGCGAGCGAGAGAACAAAAGCGAGAGACGTTGTTTCTTTCTCGGAGAAGAACGGAATTTTCTCAGTTGTAAACACGGATAGGAACCGCTAGAGTCGCGAAATGCGAGCGAGTCAAAATCGGAAATTCGCGATGCTTCAAAAAGTATATTATACATACACATACATACACACACACACACATATACATATATCCGTCTGCCATCGGTCCAAAATGGTGCATTTCGCGCGCGAAGTGTTAAAATGCGACGAACGCGTTTCGTTCCGTAGCGTTTTTCAGGATTGATCGACGCAGATCCCGATTTAAAAAATGAAAATTCCTCCTATGTCTGTATCATAGATAGAAAAAATGTAATTTTAGAAATGACACTGCGCGAATGGCCGAGTCGAAATAAAAAAAAAAAAAACTCTTCAATTTGTAGAGCTCGATTTGTAGCGTCGTGACGTGTTGTGGTTCTTCGTCGTATAAAGTAATAAAACAAAACAAAAAAAAAATAATAATAATAATAAACATATTATTGATCGTTCCTGTCACAACGAAAATGCGAAGATTTATTAAGATGCTCTTCGTGAACACGCGACTGTTAAAATAAACTTAATGGATCATCAACTTTCCGGATCGAATGCGAGTTCAAAAAGCATGTACGAGATGAGGAGAGAGTGAAAGGAGAGGGGTGGAAAGGAGGGAACATCTGTGTACTGCGTGCGAGAAAATGAAAGAGGGAGAAGGAGAGGGAGAGAGAGAGAGAGAGAGAAAGAGATAGACAGATGATATATACGCGATGGATATCTTTGAAACGTATCGTGAGGAGAAGATACGCGGCGTTGTCGACAGGGTGTTCCGTGCCCGGGGGGCCGTAGAAGCCCATAAAAAAATGCTTTGCCGTCGTGCGCCGCCTCTCTTTAGGCTAATAATTTAAATATTATTAATAATATAATAGTAATAAATAAATAAATAAATAAATAAATAATAAATAATAATATATGTTACAGTAAGATATTATTAGATGTAATTATTATATATGGTTTAGTCTAGAACGTGTTGTTGAAGAAAAAAAACAAAGTACGTATAAGCGAACAAAAAAAAAAAAGATTAAGGAATAGAATAGAAAAGCCACGAAACGAGAGTTGCAAAAGGCGAGAAGGCGGATGAGAAGAAAGAAGAGAGGAGAAAAAAAGAGAGAGAGAGAGAGAGACAATGAATATGAAAGAAGGAAACATATGCCGAGAGCAGGGAGGTATAGTTTCGGTCTAAGACCACACAATATTTTTGCGGTGGACTGAGCGGGATGACGCTGCGCTTTTTACACAACGCATATATTTTTTTCGCGCGCGAGTAAAATCGCGCTTATATCGAAAAGCGCGCTTCATCTCTCTCTCTCGACGGAGAGAGTGCAGAAAAATAACACACACATGTTGAGCTTTCACGCTATCCTCGCACGCGTGATTTACATACAGTCGAGAGGTGTGAAACAGAAGATCCTTCACTCCCGCGTAGTTAGTGAAAAAAATTTCTGTTTTCTGTTTTGTCCGCGCGCGTTTTTTTTTTCCTGATAAAAACAAGCGGCACGTGACGAGCTCTGTGTTCTTCGTTTCTCGAGGGCGAGGAGAGTGTCGCGATTATCTCTCCACTCACGCACTACTAATTCATATACATACGAACACACACCCACACACACGTACAGAGTTTGTTTTTTTTTTTCTCCGCGATCAGAAATCGAGGATCTTCAGCGTTTCCCGAAAAAAAAAAAAAAAAAATTTCCCACAACAACAGAAGTTACGCCGCGCGCCTGCACAGCCCGCCGCATATCGTGTCTAATTCATTGAACGATTCATTGAATGAAAAAAAAAAGAAAAAAAAAATCTAGAAGAAGAAAAACGGACAATGTTTTATTACTATATTGTACATATTTTACATAATTGAAAACGGATAAACAAATCACGCGCGAGCGACGATGATTCCGACCACGGGAGGCGATCTTCTTCTTCGGGAGAGAAGACCGGATTTCCGTTCACGGGTTTATCGTACGTTTTTCTTGTTTTCTTTTTTTCGCGTCTTCAAAATACCGCATACACACACACACACACGTACACACGATCACACTCTTTACATACCGCGCGCATAGAGAGACACGGGTTACACGCTCGAAAGAAAAAAAAAAAATATGACACGTTACTACACCGCTCCACTAGCTATAATATCTACCTTCTGATTGACGATTCCTTTTTCGCAATTTAATTAATTATTATTATACAATAAGTTATGTTTTTACACATAACACAAATGTGAATTATATCGCAACCTGATACGGATACAACCCAAGTGTCATTACTTTTGATGTTAAATAAAAAATACATAATTAATAAAATGGCCTCCCGATTGTCCCGATTTTTCCTCTCTGGCCTCGACTTCGTCGAGCGTTAATTGCATCACACAGTAGGATTAGACGGATAACTTATACAAGTTTATTAAATAATCAGTAATTATGTGCGTATGAAGATTTTTGCAGCCTTTAGATCTTTCCGCGATGATTTAAATAATATTATACGCGGCTCTACTGACGACAATATCGTTGCTCAAATAAAACTTACCGTAACAATTAACGTAAGAATCTTGATACGTGCGTACACATGATTTCTACGGCTTCGAGCTTCGACTTGGTGCGTCTACAGTAACCTTCCAGCAAACTGTTGACGGTCGTGACTCCGATTTCCCTCCACAATTTTATTTCTTTAAATATTTTGATTCCAAATATGAACGGATCTTTGACAATTCCGATATATGTGTGAAATAATCAAAACTATCGTCTAAAATCTTCTCCGTGTCGCGAACGATCCGATCAAATAAAACCGGCACTCGAAAACGTCAAATTTTCAAACACATGTGTGTAAGCACAGTTACGCCCTCTTGCGGTCTCGAGTTGTCTCGGAGAGTTTCAATTCTATATCATTTTCGTTTCGGTAGAATCGACCAATCGCATCAACCAGAAACGAAACCAATCAAAGTGTCCGATAAACAATCGCCATATTGCTGAAGTTGTTATACTCAACAGCTGATTGGTTCGTTCATTTTCTTATAATTATACAATTTGTACACATGCATATTCTAAGTGTTCTGTCTGCGCGCACATGTTACACACGGAAAATTTAATTAATTTTGCAATAATCTGCACAAATATTACCATCCGAGCGTTGATCTTACAGCGTCGGTTTACCGGCCGAGCGAAACAACTCGGTCGGTAATCGCACGAAGGCCATTTAGTTCCTCCTAAGATCCAGACGGCGCTCGAGAAACCATCGACGTTTCGTCGATCGTACGAGTGATTTTTACGCCCTGCCGCACGTGCTTGATTTTTTGCGAGTGAGAAGAGAGAGAATCGGCGAATTAAATTAATTTTCCCGGGGTTTCCGTAACAAACGGAAATAAGGGAGATCTCGAGTGCGTGATCGGAAAGTGGGATCGCACGTACCTGGGCGACGATCTTGCACGTTCGCTATCAGAGCGCGGTACAGTCGCGTAGCAACATGGCCGGGGTGCTGTTCGAGGATATTTTCAATGTGAAAGACATCGATCCGGAGGGCAAGAAATTCGACAGGGGTGAGTTTACATTGAAGTTTGCACGTCGTTGTTCTCGCACGTTGCTCGGCACCCTCGCGCCCGGCAGTATTTCCGCCGAAACACTCCGATCCGGTCGTCTCGCGCACGAGCTGCTTGACCTTGTCGATAACGCCGGTAGACCCGAGCACATGATGTGACAGCTGAGCGCGCCGGATCTCACCGCGAAACAAACCTCGCTCGCTCGTCCCGTTCCTCGTTTTTTTTAACTAACATCGATCGAAAAATCAACGTTTTCGCGTGCCGGACCGATCGCGCGTGTACGACGGGCATTTGGGTGACGAGCTGGCGCGACGCAGCTGGCCGTTCGCAGCTACGCGCAAACGAAATAGACAATGGAAAACTACACAACCACATCACTCTCGGGAGCAAGAGATCATCAATTAGTAGTTCGCAATTTCGTGCTACGTGTCGTGTGCGACCTGCAACGCGCTGAATGTTGTTCAATTTTAAATAGAACTGCATTTGGTCACTGAAATATAAACGACATCCCGGGCTTCAGTCCACATTTTATCTCGCAATTTCTCGCGATCGCAAACGAAGATTAAAAAATGTTCTACTTTCTCTTCCGAGCTAAAATCTTCCAAAGTTTTTTTTAAGTAGGGAGAGAAATAATTGCGCGAGATTAATTCGGTTGTCAAAAATTTTGTCTTTTGTTAAAAAAACGTATATTTTATTGTAGTTGAAAACGCGTTAGTTTCGCGTTTCTAATTGGAGAGGGGGGGAGAAAAGGATTCGCGCGTAATACGCCTTTCCGTGCTCATCTTCAACGACCTTGCGCAGCATTCGATATCTGGGTACGCGTTTTTGCCCGGTCTACAATGGAGTGGAATTTGCAGAGCGGTGTAAATCGAAAGGGGGAACGGCCATGACCGAAATTCGCCGCCGGAATATATTGAATCATTCCCCGTGTACACCCCGCGTCCTTTGAATTTCGTCCCATAATGATATTGTCGACTTAAGTACCCAGAATCTCCTGAATGCGCGAATTTTTTTACGTGTCTATTGACGCGAAACTGAATTTTCCTTTTGCGTCTTATTGCAAGCAAACTTTTGTATTACGTAGACAATCCGGTATCTTCGCCCGAACACTTAGAATATTGCGGTCGTAAAACAATGCTCTCAGACCTTCGAGATCTCTTCGGCTTGTAAGTACATATGTGCATATTCGAGCGTTTCTGTGTATCTCAAACTCTGATTGCGCTAACATACATATTTACGCACACGTTTATTTCTCTCTCTTTTTTTTTCTGCTCCAGTCGTATCTTTCATTATCTCGGTCGATTAAACCATCGCCATATCCACCTTGTGTGTGTGTGTGTGTATTTCGATCATCAGAGCGAGCACAATCGCTTCCGCGTGTGCGCGATTGTCGAGTTTAAACAAACAAAATTAGACGACGTTTCGAAGACCGAGAGATGAGGGATCCGCAAAAATGCGAGCGCGAGAGGAGAGCGGAAGATATCCCTCTCTCCTCTGTCTTTTTCTTTCCTTCTGAAAGTGAGGCATGGAACCGCGGGGTTGCGCGCGAGCGACCGGTCGATGCAGCAAGGAATATGGCCCTGCACCCGCAGCAACAGTAGCGCCAAGAGCGTACCGAGCATTCGCGTATATAATATGGCGCGACTGCGTTGCTGGGGCCGGGGAAGGAAATGGGAGAATCAGTGCTACGTGGGGAGCTGCGGAGCGGCCGGGAACTTGTGCGAGCGGCGCGCCTGGGTAGGGGTTGACACGGTCAAGGTCAGCCTCGGTTCTAAGGTCGCAGGGGGGGATGTCATCTTAGAAAGGAGTGTGCCCGGGATGCCACACTCCGCTTTTTCTCCCGTTTTCTTTCTCGATTTCTTTCTCTTTCCGCGCGCATTTCTAACGTTCGGTTGTGTTTTTATTTTTTTTGTTTTTCAAAAAAGTGCGAACCGAGAAGAAAGTGCTTCTTTCCTTTTTTTTTTTAAATTTTGAACACGTTTTCTTTTTACGCTCGTTTCTTCATACACGAACGCGTCAACTCGGACTCGTTTCTCTCCCCGCTCCGAGAACGGAAGAGCTTCGCGTTTTTTATTTCTTCATTACACAAACCCGCGCTTTGTTTTACGGCCGACGCGAGAACACACACGGGATCTCGTTCGACGAGCGTGTAATTATACGGAAACGTAATTGTACAGACGGGGGAGGGGGGGAGGGAGGGAGTGAAGAATGCTGTCTTTTACATGTGAATTAAGCCGTGAAACTTAAGGAAAACGTCATTAGTTTTTGTCACGTTAAAGGAGCTATTGTTCGAATGTTATTATTACGTGTATATAGATCCAGTCTGTCTCGTTTTTTCTTTAAGGTTTTTTTTTGTATGCGCGCGATATGGCGATTATCCTCATTATGTAAAAACATTAATCATATAATTCTTTGTGAGCGCAAAGAATTGCGCGCATTTTATTGGATTTGAGACACTTTATGCTCACGTTTTTACGTAACATTGCGTGGCGCGATCGGCTTCGCGAGATTCGAATCGATGCGCTGTTATCGAAATAAATGAAACAGAGCGATAATCACGTGTGCGGAGGTCTGACTTTATGCATATGAAAAAAAACGTTACATATATCGACGCGTCGTCGAGGGGATTTAGCAGGTTCGTTATTATGTATGAAATCTATTCTTTTCGATTCCGAGACCCAATTAAATTATTCCGCATATTCAAATGCGGAAAAATCCACTTGTCATTGCTTATCACTTGACCAACGCACGAATATGATTAATATGTATTTCGTTTGGTAAATTATGTATCTCTTGCAAATCGAGCCAGTGGTTTTCTCGGTTTTTTTTCTTCTTTTTCGAAAACGTTACGCGTCCAAATTGTTGTTGTGAATAATAACAATTATTATGCCAGACGTCTGATTTTTAATTCACGTTGTTACAAAACGTTTTCTAAACGTTTTCTTTGTAGGTATATTGAAATTTATAAGCGAAAGCTTTGTTAGACGCTCTTTTGTGCTTCGCGTTTCGAATAATGAATTCGTGACGAGACCTGCGCGATATTCTCAAAAAAAAAAAAAAAAACATACGATTATACACGTAGCAATAGCAAATGTCTGAATTATGCACATTGGCATTGTAAATGTTTTTTTTTTTAACAATGTCACGTGCGGTTGGATTAGAGTTGAGACAGTTTTTGGTCAGGTTCATGTTGTATTTTTCTTTTAATGTAAGAACATTCTAGTGGCGCGTGTAGTTGGCGTTTTTTTTTTTTTTAATCTTAGTTTGAAAAGCTAAGTTTTTCGAGATTCAAGTGCACGCGCTTGGTGTTTTAGTTGAATTTTTTTTGTAAAATTACAATTTAGCGAATATTTCAAATATACAGCGTTTTTCGTCGACGATTTGGAACTAATTTTTTTTCACGGTAGCAGCGTGAAGCAAATGGCGAGTGCGTTCGAGAGTAGGTAAGTCACGGATGATTGGCTATCAATCAATTGGCTCAGCCAATCGCCGCGCCTCAGCGGGCTCGGGCAGAGAGCCGGTATATATCTCGCGAACCGAACGTCGTCCTTGACAGTGTCGAAATACATCGCGAGAAAAAAATGACCGATAAATTCGTAACGCGTACGAGCACAGACCGTGTATATTCGCCTCAATCGAGAACGCATCGCCGGTTACCAGAGGGAGAAAACACATGTGACTGTTCCGCAATGGCGGACGCGACGATTAGCGAGCAAGAGCGCGATAAGAGGAACAAAGAAGTAAAATTTGCACACTGGAGAGATAAAGAGAGAAAGAGGAGAGAGTGGGAGAGAGAGAGGTGGAAGTTGCTCGCAGACGGATGAGTAGGATTTGGCCAGGGTTGGTGGGAGAAGGTGGCAGAAGGGGGAAAGTACCTGACTACCTTCAGTTTGGTGTTCAGTGTTGCTAGGCGCGATGGCCACTGTCAGTGCCAAGGCAGCAGCCGACAACCTTCTTTCGATTTGCGTGAGTCGAGTTAAAAAAACTTTTTCCACTCAATTTTCCGTCCCAAATCCATTGAGTGTCGTACACATCGATTTTTCTTTCTCTCTCTCTTAATGCAATTGATCTCGCTGTCTTCGTATCTGTAGCTTTTGCGATGCATCTCCGGGAACGCTTTTCGCACGCGCCAGTAATCGGCGCCCGGTCGCCAAATCCGCGCCGGCACTGCCTCGCCGCCAACACTCGTATTGCGTCTGCGTCCGTGTGTAGTACGTGTAAAAACAAAAAACCGAACGGAGTATGAAAAAATTGTACGTGAACTTTACGGGAATATCTTCGGAATAATGTTGCTCGCCTTGCCAATGCGACAGTCGTCATCTAAAGTCGTGAGTATTTCTCTTGTAATTTTTAATTGCGTTAATTTTTCGCACGGTTTTACAAAAACCCCTCTAGCATCGAAGTTTCACTTTGTACGTATTTGATATATTCTGTATGTACATATATATATATATATATATATATATATATAATAATTATGTATATGTTACATATTTATGTATGTATATAATAATTACATATGCGCATATATATAATACCTATAATTATATATACACATATGTACGTATACATATATATTATACATATATAATATTTTACATACATAAAATGTTTCATTATATATATAGTATATAAATAATTATATATATATAAAATATATGTATATAAATAATTATATATATATAAAATTTTAAAATTATTATTATATATATATATTAAATTATTATATATATATTAAAATATCACATATATACATAGTATATAATTTTCTACATTTTCTCATCAGATCAATATTGTGCGATATTACAATATTTATTGTCATGAATCTTAATATAAGGTTTTAATATATAAGACTCAGATTTTACTCAATGTTATTTCATATGACGTAAAACTGCGCGCATCTTGCATCTGAGAGAGTACGTAATATTCTCGCATGTTACATATATATAAACAACACGAAAGTATAACACGAATATCATTCTCATTAAGTGAGTTACTTAAATCATATTATATTTGCGCGTTGAATTATTCATCTTAAACTGTTTCGTATTACTGTTGAATAATAAATTTTATTTGATCTACGCAAGTAGAAGCGATTTCGCGAGCGTTTTTTTTTTTTTTTTTTTTTTTTTTTTTTACACGTAGCAATCCTAATGACCGTGTCGCGAAAGCGGGGAATAAAGAAAGTAAAGAAACTATATATGGACGGACGAAACATTTGTTATTTGACTGTTACAATAGTCTGTCTTCGCGATTGCAATCAAATGAACGTTTCCTTATTTATGTTTCTGTGAGTCACACGAGCGAGCGGAGCGTATCTGCTAAGTTATCTATTGGCACGTCGCACATTACGTTATTGACGTTGCATGAACGTAACGTCGAAAGAAAAATGCGGCCACTTCCATCAGTATGACGTAGATAATTGCAAAAAGAAACTTTTACTTGATTATCCGCGAGATATTCTAGTCTAGAGCGACAGCTTCTTTCGGAATGTCAACAAGTTCTGACGTTGCTTCCGAATCGTCGCGATGCTACATCATAGTCGCGGTGCAATATTCACTACATTGTTCGCGATTTGTGTAATGTGTATTACGCGGGATAAAACAGCGCGTCCGAATATTCGCTAGTGATTTTTTTTTTTTTTTTTTTGAATTATCGACATCCGCCGCATTCCCTCCGCACACTTCAATTCGACTCCGTATATATTTCTTTGCACCGCGCAACTTTTCTGTTACCTATAACTTCGAAACCGCTTCATCTCCTATTGTTATCCTTTTCTAAGTATTGATGAACAGCTGACTCATCGAGACCGAGATGCTTACGACACGGTTCTCGGAATATAAATAACTTTATTTCCTCGTTCGCGAGTTTGGAGATTTTCCGGGTCTCTCTCGCAACAAAACGAATTACTTTATACGTTTTTTTTTTTTTTTTTTTTTTTTTTTTTTCGAAAATAGCAGTCCCCGCGAGACACAACAGATACCAGCGGGTGTATCCCATTGCCCAAGAATCTAAATTATTTGTCTCTCAAAAGAAACGAACAGACTCGTAAAACTGTTTGCACAGAAGCATGACACACCGAGATCGAGCGAGAGAGAGAGAGAGAGAGAGAGACACAAAGAACGATTTGATTGTATATTTTTAAGTGACAGGTTCCGAGATCAAAAACACCGAAAGAAACAGGAGAAATAATTTAGCTTGAAAAACATTCTAATTAATAAAGAGATAAAAATAAGGAATGAAAAATAAACAGCGAGAAGGAAGATATCAGTATCTTTGTATTAAAATTATTTTTCTTACGATCTTAACAATAAAACAAAAATTACAATTTTATTTTGATCGACGAAATATATATCGAGATAATCATCGAGATGTTCAGGGAAAGATCGCACTTTGCGTTATCCGAGATGTATTGTCTCTACGCGCGCGTGCGAAATAGTAACAATAATCTTTACGTAACGATGTCGATCGGCAAAGCGAAATGTGACAAAAATGCTGAAGGAACCGGTCGCCGCAAGCGATGATCCTGTTCGTTTTTGTATCCGGTCGATACTATAAAGCTAAGAGCTGCGCGCCATCGCGGCCGCAGAGACATGACATAATTGGCGAGCATCGTTTCAGCTACATTTTTTCTTTATGCGCGGCGTGAGTCGAAAGACCGGTTCCTTACCGTTCTTGTTTCCTCGAGTGGTCGACCTTGAAACCAGCTGACAGACCGAGAAAGACGAAACGAGATGGCAAAGGAAGATGGGGGATTGCGCAACGCTTTGAAATATCGCGATTTTCGAGATTCGTATCGTCGCCGATCTTTTCGGTTGTTTGTTTCTCACGTTCGATATCGCAAACCAAGCGCGTTTTTCGACCGCGCGTGTCCTCTCTTCCGCGTTTCTCTCATCTCCTTCTCCGGTTCCGTTCGCTCATCTCCTCTCTCATCAATATTCGCGAAACATTTCGGACACTGTCAACAGGCGTTGCGCAAACTGTGGATTTTATAAATATTCCCAAGGAGCAACAGTTCGAGTGGACTCAAAAATTCCGAGAACGCTGATCACACGGACGATCGGACTCGCGCGCGAATACTGTTCGTCCGCCGCGACAAAAATCCGTCGATTGACAAAAGATCGGTGAAAAATAAAATCGTAGATTTCAAATCGGTGAAAAATAAAACGAGATAACATCGGACGTAATTTTATGTGCGAATTTTTTTTATTATTTTACAACAATTTTCGTCTCGGAGTGAAAGAGCGGTAATAAAAAGTTCACGGCCGACATTCTTGAGATAAAAGACAACGCGCATACATCACGAGACCGTAGAGTTGCGGGCAATTGATGCGCGCTCATTGTTAAATATGTGTGCGAGAATGGAAGAAAGTTTACGACAAAGAACATTTTGCGCTCTCCTTCGATCCTTTCGCTTTGGCGCGCGCTTTATCTTGAAAATCGTTTCCGCTATGAGAGAGAGACGACATTTAATTATTGGTTTATCCTCTCGAAAAAAGTTTCCGCGGAAAACTCGCCTCGCGCTATCGACAGTCTATACGTGGCCTGCGGATATGTAATTCAGCTATTCGTGAGGCCAAGCGGACACGCGGATTTTGGCAAGTAATCGTCGATTTTCGAAGTCTCGGCCGTTACACAACGTTCGAAAATGGAAGAAAACGGCTTTCCTGTATGTGGAGCGAAAGGGTTTTAGAAATTATTGATAGAATTTGTGAATTACATCGTAACTGCGATAAAAATCAAAACGGCGATATTGGTAGCCGCTCGTGTGACAGACGGGGAGGATCGAAAAAAAAAACCGAAACGATGGCGTTTCGTTTCGCCAGAAACGAAAGGGACTGTCAGCTATCATCATGGTCTCGAATGTAGAAAGACAGAGTGGCAGCAGGCAAGCACGCGGAGAGAGGAAAGAGTGATAGGGAAGGGAGGAGGAACCGTAAGAGAGCGCCATGTTCGCCCTCTGACGCTCTTTTGAAGGTCAAGGTTTTCCGCCCTTCGCGCCGGCCGCGCGCGCGAGAGAGAGAGAGGAGAACGGCGGGAAGAGAGAGAGAGAGAACGACGGGGAGAGACAGAGACGACTGTATATACCGAACCCGATGGGTGGGTGGCTCAGCTGCGAAAGGAATGAAGAAAAAAAGCAGTCAGTGTGTTATATAGAGTGTACGTGGGTGGTCGGTGGTTGAGGGAGAGGGTGAGCTGTAGGGCAGAGGGAGAGCCTATAGGGGGTAGGCGAGAGCCTGGTGCCCAGTATTTATAGCGCTTGCGAACCGGTCGATAACGGATAGCGACACTGCGCAGTTGGAAAACCCCCTTACATCGAAGCACAACCCACGCACGTTATATACCTCCTTCCCTCGTCTTCTCTCACACCGCCGCTAACCCCTTTCGCTTCGTCTTCGTCTTTCCTCCCCTTTCTCCACCTTCCCTCCTCTCTCCTCCCTCGTCCTTTCGCGTTCCACCTTCTTGGGTTCCTTTATATTAGCGGCTTGAATGTAATTTTTGCTCTGTGACGCGCGAAGTAAACATTTAATTATCCATTGTGTCGTTCGCACGTGATATAAATGTCCTTTTCCTCACTGTTTTTTTTTCTTTTTTTATATAAATGCGGCAGATGTATCTTCGTTCGTGGTATTCCGACTGTATTCTTGTCACGCCTTTTGTTTTTGTTTTTTTTTCTTTCCACTTCGTGTGGTTTCAGAATAAAGAATATAATAATGAATGTGTTGGAGGGATTAACTTGCTTCTCTTCTCTGTGTTTGCGGATTTCATAAATTTTTCTCTCCGGGGTTTTTTTTTTTATATACATGTGAGAAGCGCGCACTTTTCTCTTAGACTTCTGTGTACGAAAATTTCTATTTAATTATATAAATCTAAAACTCTATGAGTAACCGTTTCTACGTACTTAAAAGCAACATTTTCTCAGTGAACGTTGTCGAACGTAATCGATACGTAATAATGGCCTTTTGCTTTTACCGCGTTGAAAGTTTCCTAATTGATGCGTCAAATATCATTAAAGTCGCGCCTGTTCTAGCCGAGGCTCGCAAATGACGATCTAATAAATTCACGTTAAAGATTAAGCACGTTGGCAATTCGTGCGAGCGAACGCGAAGATTAAAGCGCTAATTTGCACACTTAATAATTTAAAATGACTCTACCTTTTTACCTTGTAACATCATCTTTGTTAATCTCTCTCATAAGTGTCGCGAGGTAGACGACGAGGGCTAAGAAACGATTCTGCGATATTGAAAGTCAAGGAAACAGTTTTCAAACGTTGCACAGAGAGATGAGTTGAAGTTTCAATTGCGTGTTTTTTTTTTTTTTCACGCAAACATGCAACAAGCGAAAAAGCCCACGGTTGAGAACGGATACAGCTTGAGGTAAAAAAAAAAAAAAAAAAAAGGATGTAGAAGGGGAGTAGAAGGACAGGTGGGGTGACAGGGGTGGGAAAAAGAAACCCGTGGTAGGCGGAGTAATGCGTCATGGTTGTAATGTGGGGGTAAGTGCATTGCCATCCCTTTCGTCCTGTATCGGGGCGCATCGGGGAGGTGGCCGGCTAAAACCCTCTCTTGCTCCCCAATAAACGAGGAAAAGGCAGGGGGAAGGGATGGACTCGTTTTAGTGCGACGGAGGTAGCGAATTGAGTTGGAGAAGATGAGCACACCTCGGATGCATCTCGTTTTCTGACGAATTCACGAGAGCGTAAAGGTCACCGTATATCTTCCCATCGAGATCGGCGGTAATGTTCACGATTCGATATATCACGATCGTGTCGTGAAGCGAAATTTGTGCGATAATTGCATTGGATATCTGCTTGTCGGATACGCGGTTCGAGTTTCGTTCCATCGATATTGATTAATTTTAACTCGTAACTCTCTCTAGTCTGATTGTCGAGAACTGTATGAAATGATGACTTTCGATACTTTTGTATCGATAATTGTAACTATTTCTCGAAATTAACTGAATCTTCGAGTTCTCTTCACATGACTACATCATCAACATGTTTTCTCGATAAACCTTATACTCTCGGGAATCAATAATCCAAAGCGAACTGATCCAGATCGTGGGTGCAACTTGTTTTGGATCCCTTTCTTTGTGCGTACATGTGTGTGTGTTGTTGCGAGCGAGCAAACACATCAACACAAATTTATCCGAGAAGTATGGAAAACCAGCAGGCGCGGAGGTGCTGGGTTACGAAGGGAGGGCACGGCCTGATATCCTATCGCGGTCCGGAGGGAGATTCTGAAGAGGGTGGTACACCCTCCGCTCCGGTGAGGACAGCTGCCTCTCTCTCTCTCTCTCTCCCCGAAGAGAGGGGAGGCAGCTCGTTGGAAAATTTACGTTGGTAGCGGATGGACTATAAAGGTCGCCGTTGCTAGTGTCTGTCTTGTTTGGCGCTGTCGCCATCGGTTTGTTCTCGTACGTAAAAGACCGAGAGAGCAACGAGAGAGTAGATCCGGAGTGCTATTATTGCTTATCTCGAATCTAACTGTGCGCACTTCCATCGAGAGAAAGAGTAAGGGAGAGAGGCGACAAAAGGGAGATGAGGTTTTTAATAACGGAGTTTTTTTATAGAAACATTTTATGGAAATTAAAATTAAAAATATAACAAACGAGAGATGCAGGGAGAAGAGGAGATAGGGAGGGAAGACGCGAAATAAATAAGCTGGGGTGAACAAAGAAACGCGTAGAGAGAGTGCGAAAGAGAGTGCGCGAGCATATGTCCGGCAGCGCGCGTAATTCTTCTAGTCATTTCCGGTTCTATCGACGCAGAACTTTAGATCAACGAATATATATATATATATATAAGAAATAAGTAAATTTGGTCAACCGAGTCGTTTATGCAGGATGTTGTGCAGAAATAAGCGCGTATAATATATATGAACACATATATGTATACGAGTTCATAAGTAAATTTTTACAAGTGAGTTTTTAAATTATATATATATATATATATATACATATATATATATATATACTCTATACTACTATATATATATATATATATATATACTTTTATATGTATATATATATACTCAAGATATATTTTTCTTTATTGATATATATATATATATATATATATGTGTGTGTGTCAATAAAGATATGGCGGATCAATCTCTCTCGTGAGTAGAGAGTCAATAGGTGTAGTCGACAATCATTGTCGTTGCTACATTTTCGAAATAAAATTTCTTGCTTTTAATATAATTTGTCAACGCAAATTTTTATACAAATCATGCAAGTTACACAAGTTTAATATAAGTGTGCAATATAGTTAATCGTCACATATATGTATTTTTAACACGTTCTCTTTCTTTTGGTTGGTTTCAGTTAACAGACTCCATTGTGAGTCGGAATCCTTCAAAATGGATCTCATTCTGGATATTAACTGTTGGTTATATCCCATGGAATTAGGTAAGTTCATACATTCAAACGCAATTGCGGCTACAGGGAGTATACACACACACACACACAATCGAGACGAAAGTTACTGCGCATAACATTGCGCGAATTTTTCCTGTGCGTATTATTCACTTTGACGAAAGACATTTTGTCCACATTACAAACCTCGATCGATTCTTGTTTTGCACGTCTTTTGTCGTTTCAGAACGTCGAATTAAGATCCTTGACGCCGAGTTGTATCGTTAAGAGAAGTAAATAAGAAAGATGTTTTCCTAAGTTAGAAACTGATTAAATAAAATTTATCTGAAATTCGTAAAATTTGCCGATTATTTTATTTATTCGTTTAGAACATCGAATCTTGAATCACTGATCGGGTGATTCATTCTGTATTGACTTTCGTAAAAACAAACAAACAAAAAAAAAAAGAGAAAAAACTAACAGTTTTATTACCGGTTTTAATCCGCCATCTTTTTGAAATCATTCATCCGGACGTATCAAAGACACGATGACGTGTGATTTACCGTAGAAGCTAGCCATCTTTGACGAGCACGTGGCTTGTCGCAAAGCTAACGTAGCCGTTGATGCTGCCTCGTCCCGACACTTCACCAATAGGATCACGCGCCGACCGAGAGCCCGACTTCGAGATTCGTCTTAGCTCCGCCCTGGATTACCGATATGCGACTACAACGATTGGCAAAGTTCGGCCAAATGCTAAGGGCAGCAATGTTGTTTTACGACGCCGTAATCTGTCGTCTCTGTTGAAATGACGGAATTCTCAGAAAGTTTTTAAAAAAATAATTTGTTTTTTTTTTATGTTTGGTTGGTCATTTTTAAAAATCAAATTACTTGTTGTACGTAATGTGTATATGTGTAATTCAACATTTCAATAACAAGTTATCATAACGAAAGATACATTGTCGGCCATAGACAATGTTTCCGTGAAGAATAGCCATTGTTGCTCTCGTTGCACAGACATTATATTCTGGAATTAGATAAAAAAAATCATATATACCTTCAATATTCCTTCGATATAGATAACTAGATAGGGGGACGGCCGTATAAATACACGAATACGTGTGTGCGTATGTACATATATATATGTATATGTATTATATGTACGGAAAGAGTGGAGCACAAGGTCCAGGCAGGCGAGTCTCTCCGCTGTATTGACGCGCAACGTTTAGGCTTGCGCGAGATGACGCAATCTCTCCCACTATTATAATGTTTTCTCTCTCTCTCTCTTTCTTTCTCTCCCTTCCTCCCTCCGTTTCCTCTTCTCGCTCCCCCCGTTCCGCCAGCTCAGCTGCGTCCCCCACTTTGGCGCCCTCTTCCGCAGGCGCAGATCCCTCGGCACGCACCTCGCCTCTCGCGTTGCCCCGCAAGTTCAATGCCAAGGTCAACACGACGCGCAGCCGTATCGGTCGCGAGCGCGCGCGAGACTCGGTTGTGTCCTCGAGGAGGCGGCGAGTCGCGTCCAAGCTCGCTCGCCCGCTCCGTGTGTCCGGTACATCCCTTTTTCCGCATAAGCCAGTAATCTACTTATCGTATAGTTTGACGACGAGGAAGCGCGTTGTTCCGCGTTTTGCCGTTTTCTTTTCGCATATAATTTTTGTTCTCCATTTTTCTAACTTTACTAATGAGATGCGCGAGAGGACGCGTATGTATACACACGCACACGCTCGGTCGCGCGAACACCGGGTTACGTACGCGACACGAACACCGGTCCGGAGTGCTGTGGATGAGTTTCGCAGGTGCGCGACACCGCTCTTCTGTTATTCGAACGTGGCGGCTAATGTCTCTCTCGATAACGAGCGGAGCGGACATTTTGAATATGTGACGACGAGAGAAGCGCGCGCGGACACCGCGTTTTTCGAGGGGGAACTTGACCGAATACAGCCGGCGCGACGACATATGTCGCACGTTTCTCTGACGGTAGAAATGTATATCGGGCGTTTCAAGTGCGACAGATCTTGCGCGAGATTATTTTCGAGGGGTTCTCTTTCTTTATACCTCTTCGTTTATTTTGCACGCTGTCGTCATCGACGGAATAGACGCGTGGGCGTCAACGAGGAGAGGGATGAGGGGGTCGGAGAAGGAGGATAGATAGTGCGCAGCAGCAATCGAGAGTGTCGATTTGTGATTTCGTGAATCTTCGGCTCTCGGGCGGAGAGTCGAACGACAAGGTCGCGTACGTAACGCCGCCGCCGCCGCCGCCGGGTGAGCCGCGCTAGATGATGAACCTGTTTCGCGCGTAGTAAAGAAACGTTTTGCAAAAAGAATCCGCGTAGCCGCGGGGAAGAATGTGTAATAAAATCGCCGCGCGAGAGGGCGACGGCACGTTGCGCGCCTCGCGAGATCCGCGTCAGGGGCCAAGATGGCGGCGGGATTTCGGACAGGACCCAGATGGACGCTGCGCTACGCCGAGGTAAGCTAACATCGTTGTATTGGATCCGTTCCGGGCGATATATATATATATATATATATATGTACATATATATATACGTCGCTGTCGACTGCGCGCTGTCACGCGTTATCGATTCCGTGGGAGGTCTTCTCCTCCTCTTCCTCCCTCTTCTCTTTCTCCCTTCTGTCTCTCTCTCTTTCTCTCTCCACCTCCGAGAATCACCGGGGCTTTCTCAAGGTCACACGCGCCCACCCCCTTCTTTTCGCGAAAAGCGGGAGTGACTTTTCCTCCTAATTCCGTATTAATTAAGTCTTTAATGATCGAGTTAGTTGTTGAAATAATTGAGCAACGTAATATTGCGCGAGCACATACATGTAGATATGCACACATATATAGAGTTTCTATTAAGTTTAGCAAATTTCAGGAATATTTGTTTATGATATATGATCGAATTTTTATTGAAAAAAATTGAAATCGTTCTAGTTTATTACCTTAAAATCTTAGAAATATTCAAGACGTATATTTGTAGCAATATTGCTTCCACGTTTTTTCCGCGCGCCGGAATTTAATCCTCATCCGAAACGTCATATCCGATGAAGGGATTACATGCTCTTCTCGTCGTGAAATTCACTTCAAAGCTGCACACACGTACTTTTTGTCGCGCGCGTTTCGAGTGTCTTAAACAATTTCACGACGAAACGAGCATATATCCCTTCATCGGATACGGCATTTCGGTCGAATGAGGGTTAATTTAGACGCGAGATATTACCACACAACGGCTCGGATGATCCGTCGCCGGACGGTGTAACGCTATTATGATGTAAGCTCGGCTCGCCAAAGCGAGTGATACCAATTAATCGGGTTCCATCAATTCACTCGCGTCGAAATAAATCAAATAAACACGTACTGATGTACAAAGAGCCAAATTAAAACAGATGTAGCTAAAGAAAATGAACTAAAGAACGTTGTAAGACACTCCGTAAGAAAATAAGAAACTCGAATTCTTGTTAATTGTTCATTGGCTTTTGTAAATCACGTACACCATGGCGTGTAATATGGCGTTTCATCCACCGGAGTTGCAGCTGTAACGATGATGGTGGTGGGCAGCAACGGCGGTAGCGGCGGCGGCGGCGGCGGCGGCGGCGCCGACGACGATGTAGTATCGATTAAAACCCATGCTATACCCTGCCGTCGCGTGTACTTAACCTTGACCCTGCGTCCCGAGTGTCTTTTTGCATATTGCTTCCTAAGATTACGCACGAAAACATTTTTACTTTATCTCAAAGGGCAACTCGAGTGCTCTTTAATTGTCAAAACTTCCGGTGTTTCTTGATTTCAATCCGGACGACGTCTAATAATGTAATATTAACACGCACAAACACCTCACACATTGTCGTTTCGCATGATCTCAAGTCGTCAAAGTCGATCTATTTTCGTGCAAACAAAGTATATAAATCTCGGAATTACATTAGTCGACTTCCGCGAACTATACGCGCGCGCTCGCTTTGATTTATAAACCGCGCAAGACTCGTACAATGAGACGTATCTCATGTCACGAGATAAAAAAAAAAAAGTCGTATCTCGAGTGCGCGAATTAATATTTGTCGAAAATTTGCGATAAAGCTCGATAATCTTTTTTTTCCACATGTGTGTGTGGAATAAAGAAGCCGGGAACTGGCTGTTTTTTTTTTTTTTTTTAACGATTATTTTACAACTTGTTTACGCTCCGATATCTAGGTTTTGAAACGATGATGTTATGTCCGCGGAACACACATGCGGATTATGTTTCAACGAGCGCAAACGGGCTGAATTGAGAGGATGGTTGGTACACGCGTGTAACAAAATATCATTATGTGTTCAGGTGACAAGTTCCGCCTGGTACTGGCCACGACGTTACGCGAGGACGGATATCCAGACGGGAACGAGTGGAACCTTCTAGAGCAGGAGGGCGGCTCGAGAGCGGACAGCTTTGAGTATGTCATGTCTGGCAAGGTCTATCGGATCGAAGGCGATGAAGCCAGCAACGAGCCCAGCAGTAGATTGTAAGTAGTATATAGCCTTCATTTTCTCCCATCGAATGCTCAAACACTTTGGCGACTTTATACCCGAGCAAAATATTCAGCGATGTGTTTTAATTAACCTTTAAACCGTTCGAACCGAAATCTATTCACGTGGATTTGAGCATCCGTTTGTTTTTTTTTTCTCGTTAAAAAGGAAAATAAAAAACAAAATTCAACTTGTTCAACAAATACACGTACAATTCGGCAAAATGTTTTTTTTCTTTTTTAGCAGCGCGTATACGCGTGAAATATTGCGTGGACGCACAAATGGTACACGCGCGTGTCGGTTTAAAGAAGAATTATAGTCAAAATGTTTTGTACAAAATTACTATGCCCGCGCGCGCGCGCGTACCATCGTTCGCAAGAATAAATTCTTGTAACGAGCGCCGCTGAAATATCTCTCGTGTCAACTTGAATTTTTGGACACGCCAAGCCAGCTCGATATTATCGAGTGTATACACGACACGTCACGAAGCGTGACGTCGTTCGAACCGAAGATAATGGGCTGTATATAGGATATACATACATATATATGTATATACTCTCTTTGGTTTTAAACGACGCATCGACGCGCGACAAACTTTCTGCTGTGTGATCTCCTATTGGCTCGTTTCCAACGCTCTCAATGGAAGCTGTGTGAGCTTCCGAAAACAACTTTCTGCGCCGCCAGTAGAGCAATCGGTTCTTTCTCTCTTTCTCTCCCTCTCACAGTCTATAGTGTAGTTGACTCTAAACGCAAAACAAAGTCCGACCGGATTGAGGAAAAACGGTCTCGGGCTATATAAAAACCGCCGTTTACACGGTAATCATCCTTACGTAATTAGCGCGCGTAATGTTAATAGAGTGTCTGAATAGTGTCATATCGCAAAGAAGAAGCGTCTCAAACGATGTTTTGTTCCATTGGTTGACGGTACAAGTGAAAAAAAAATTATACTAAAAATAAGATACCACATTTAAATAAACGCGCTGCAATACAAACAGTGTTTACATAAAAAATGTTTGTAAAGTTTTAAATATGATATTTCGCAAAACACAATTGAGAAAATACGTGAATAAATTTCCGACTTAATATCGCGAATTAAAATAACACTCGAATGGCAAATAAAAGGATTGTGCGAATTATGTCGTGTAACGCACTTGTCCAAACCTTGGCACGGTTGAGGACCGAGGAGGCCAAAATAATGCGTCATCGGGCGGGTCGCTTTTAGTCCAGTCATGTACGAACAATGGACTTACAATCTTTCGTACCTCAAGCAATTCACAATTACATGTTCGTACATTTTGTTTCTTCGCAGCGCAAAAAGTGACAATTCTAAAAAAAAAAAAAACCATAAATCGTAGGTACATTTTTGTTTTTTACTGGAAACCATAATGTTTTAATATCTATGAAATTTATATTCACAAATTTGTTGTACTTTTAACACACACACACACATTATACGTATATATATGAAAGTATAAGATATTCAATTTTGCGAGTTTGTCCGAACAAATTTCGCAATTCGGTCGCTGAAAAATATCGCCTTCTAATCAAACAGGGCAACAGAAGGGTTACGTGAGTGTTAGACTTTCCATTTGAACAAGTGAAATGCGGAATTGCGCGCGATAACCCCGCAGTTTGACCGACTTATCACTTTGACCTTGGGACGCGGCTGCGTCGTTTCGCTCTCGCACCGCAAAGTTGTGCCGCTATTGCGCGCGAAAAATTTGCGCGCGCTCTTTCTCTCTCTCTCTCTCTCTCTAACTGTTGACGTATATTAAAGATAGAACGCGGCGTATAGACATCGTGATAAAAGAATCGAGATAATACGTGTTTGTATACGCGCCACACGAGAAGCTTTAAATTGACAATTATGCAAGGGAGACTGTTTATCGAATATGACGTCATTTCTGTTAGCAATTCTTATATTACCCGGATCGTTAATTTAACGACTTATTTCGCGGACTTATTTTTATCTTGACTGAAAATTACACGTAATGCAATCCGAGCCGCTACTAATAAGTATCGATGTTTATCGATTCATCTCTAGATTATTGAAATGAGAAACTTGATGACAGGTCTTGAATTTATCATTGTATTGATATTATAATGATGCGTAAAAAGTTTCAAATAGACCATATAAACATTTGCCAAATCTCTGTTTTGCACATCTTTTGTGTATTTTCTTTTTTTTCTTAAACACGTCGTTTCACATCGTCTGCCTTGACTCGAAGTTGCACGACGTTCATTAATTAATAATAAACCTCCCCCAATCGTTTTTTTTTTGTTACAATAGTTTCTCCCTCACCGTGTGTGAAATATTTCTTTTATATAAAAAAAATTGTTTTCACAAAGGAATTAGTGCCAGAAAGTCGAGACCAACTCGGAAACCTTATAGTTATAATAACTTTTTATAATTAGCGATAAGATATCCGGTTCTTTTATCTGTGAACTTGATATTTTTACGTTCTTGTGTGTGAGTGAAGAGGGGAAAAGCGTGAATTCTACTATATTCTGGAACTTCTGATATTTCACGCGCATATTTTTCACTTTTAATTGTCCGTATTGAATATAACGAAAGCTTGCGATTTTTAAACACGTCTATCTCTTTACATGTCACTCGCGACGATTCTTCTCGAGAAACAAGTCGCACACTTCCGTCGGTTGTTGCTGTCTCCCAAGTTTTCCAAACTTTGCGTTATCGTATTTTTCTTCCAAAACTACGTGGTTTGATCAAGTAACATCCGGATTGCGCGTGTCTCTTCATATTTTTAGTATTATTTGATCAAATCACGCACGCTTCGATCAGTATTTCGATCAACTGTCTGTTCCTCTGTCGCGAACAAATGTTGGATTTTTCTCGTGTAGAAAAGCATTTAAAAGCGAGTATTGTCCTCTCGTGTCTCATCATATACGTGATGTGTTTCCCGCTATTTCTATAACGCCAACAGCACATACAGATAAGAAATGACGATAAACAAAGCATCGGCGTCACCTTCCTGAGTTGAGCGCCGGACCGTGTACACGCGACAGTCGCGAAATTCGCGTAAATAAAATAGAAAGAGAAAATTCGTCACATTCGCGACAACACAACTCGTCTGCGGTTTTGCGGTGAAATTTAAAAGGGCGCGAACTCGCCGCAGAATCCGTTTTCATTCGAACGAATTGCGTGCAGAGGGACCACATTGGCAAACAACGTATCGTTTCAACACGAATCACCAGTTTTGGTTTCTGGGTTTTTTTTTACCGGTGCTCCGATTATCCTTTCACCCGCCAGTATTCGCGACACGAATTCGCGAGTCGTGAATCACGCGCAGCCCGGCGCGAGTTTTGTATCTGTCGTTTTAGTTCCTCGGGATTTCTCTCTTTCTCTTTCTCTCTCTCTCTCTGTTACATCATTTGCGCGATAGTGGTGCCACCGTGTGCTGTTTGTTTAGAATCTTTGTATACGCATAAAAAAAATTACATAAGAGTACATCTTTATAAGTTCGTTTCTCGAGTTTGATTTTGTAACTGGAGTAAGACGGGAATAAATGTCGGTTTTAAAAAAAATACAAATGATTTAAACTCCTTTTCGTTGCGTGCTGATTTATTCGAAGATGCCACATAATCGAGGGACGTTTATATCGTGCGATGCGGAAAGATTTTCAACTCGATCGATAACGGAACGTCACGTGTCACGCGCGAGCTCGGTTTTGACAAAGAGATAATACTGGTTTTTGAGAGAGAGCGAGAGAGAGAGAGAGATAAGCGGAGATACCCACGACGAGGGGTATCCCGAAGTGGCGTGACAATTGGGCACGTCATTATCCGGTCGGTAAGAGAGCGGCACGTGCAAGAGAGATCAGCGGAACGAGCTTTCGGAGGACAGGGAGCCACTCTGCGTTCACTCGGTAGGTAATGAAGCGGGTGAACACAGCTGGTGGTATCTCAGTTTTCTGAGGGCATTGGCAACCCGTTGTCCGGCTGTGTGGCGAGAAAAAAGCCAAATTCTCTCACAAATCTCTCCGGGAAAACTGGAGAACTTCAGGGTTGTTAGGTTTGAGATGGGAAATATTATTGCGCACAATTAGAATTTTTTTTTTTTTTTTTTTTTTTTGGTTTCGGGAGTAGTTAAAAATTGGTACTTGGATTCGTGGAGGGTAAGGTTGTAAGATGTAGGTATCGGGCGCATTCATCTCTCCCACTTCTTACCCTTCCTCTTTCCTTTCTCCCTTCCGGTTTCTCTCACTGATGCAACAGTTCCGCTCGCTGTGGAAACAACGTCTGAAAATTTAGAATTTGCAGATTATTTAGACGCGATCGCGATATCGAAGACCATGTTCAAATAGCAAAAATTAGCGCGTGTGGTTTTTTCTTTTTTTTTTTTTTTTTCGCAGGACCGGTTGGTATTCTCTCTCTCTCGTTCGTTTGTTCTCGCTCTCGGTCGTTCGTCCTGCGAGCAACGAGGGGCGTGACAGTTGGGAAACAAATTATTGATCGGTGCAGCTCGAGAGACCCTGTAATGAATATAGCTAATATCCCGGCAACGTCGTCGGCAATGCGCAAATATATACATTGCTCCGCATCGCTATGATTATGTGATTAGAAGAACGTCGCAATTATTGTGTGCGCTGTTATAATTTTGTTGCCTCTCGAGACTCTTGTTGGTCGCCGATGTTTCGTCACAGAGTTGTCGCGTACTTTTCGAGGAGGATTTGAGGATTGTTTTTTTTTTGCAAGTTGTGTGCGATGAAAAACAGAGATTTCTATTATAATTAAATTAAAAATATTAATCGGACGTGAAGACAAATGATGTTGTGTCTTAAATTTGTCTTTAAAAGTATTAAGGACGTTTCTAATTTTGTTCTTTTGTGTCTTGATCGAAATTTGAAATCCTTCGTCTCTCGATCTTTTTTATCTTCGTCCGGGAGTGAATTGTCGTCAGGTGACAGCCGTTCGCCTCGCGAGAGAACTCGCAGAGCGAATTTCTTCGATTACGTTGACGGGTTCCGTGAGAGTCAGCTGATCGGGATTAGTGCAGGCGCTTGCGCACGATGCACCGCTTCCCGATTGGTCGATACGTCGGCTAGGACGCGCAAGGTCGTCCGGGCTGTCAAAATCAGCTGATATCCGGACGATCAATCGGCTGACGTTCGAACTTAAGAGAATCTTTCTCGAGTTTTTTCCACAAGCGGCTCTGGGTTATTTTTTCAGCAGTGTTTTTTTGCGATATTTTACTCGATTTTCTGATTGAACCGACATTCTATATTGATTCAAAATTTTTCTGTAAGTCTTCGGAACGAATATTTAAAGTTCGTCCGAAGTCTCTCAAATAAAAATAAAAAAAAAAAAACTCAGCGTTACTCGGAAACGTATCGACGTGCGCGATCGAGCGAGAAAACAAAATACGCTCTCTGTCACATCTCTGCAACAAAGCAGTCCAGAGAGCAAGTCCAAGATCTCTTTTTTTCTTTTTTTTTTCACGTATATATGTTCCATCGCGGTACGTACGTATAAAACCTTCCGAGTTTCACCTTCGTATGTGACATAACGCGCACTATTAATAGTTCTCTAATAGCGTCTTGGTTTCTTTTGAACTACATGTCATCTGCGTCGAGACAACGTGGAGTAGGTATACCGTGTATCCGCAAAATCGCATCCGACAGACGAGTTGTCGTGCTGCATCGTCTCGTGACACGTCGACTCTCGGCCTTCTCTTCTTCTCGCCGCTGAATCACGTCGCTTCGGTTCCACGGTCAGGTTCCTTGTAATATCACGGGGGGGAACGGAAGCGGCCCAGGGAGCTGCGTCAGGAAGAAGCGGTATGTGTGTCTTTGTGTGTGTGTGTGTGTGTATACGCACCAAGTCGACTTGGCGGAAAATTTAACCGCCACGTCATCCGACGTTGCGCTGCAGCGAGGAAACTCGGGCGCAGAGTAAAATCGTCGCGAAAATCGCTTACGTAAGTCCGCGAGGCACGTTCGGAGAATTGCGGCACGCTGCTGCATTTTTGGCAGTTGGCATTGCAAAAACATTGCCTTCCCTTGGTCCGCGTGGCTATTGGCACGATCGGGCGCGGGCCAGGTAATTGCGCGACGAAGAAGAAGAAGATGGGTCGGTCCCAAATGGCGGCCCGGTGGCCGCTGGTATATTCGGAGCGCGACGTCGCAACGAACGCCTCCGACGATGTTTTACCTCACGACGATCCAGATCGTCCGTGCCAAGAGAGATCCGCATTAATTTGACGCGTACGCGCCTTGCGTGTGCGCCGCGCGTGTTGTGCCGCCCGTCTCTCAAAAACTTTTCGGGCTAAAATTGTGTGTTAGCCATGTTATAATATAACGTTATCGAGATTTTGCGCAACGTCAGAGAGAAACAAGATTTTTAACTACACGCGCGTGCAAGAAGAAATCCGCACCGATTATCCTCCGGAAATCCTAGGCGGAATTTCTCTTTTATTCCGGAATTGATTATTTTGTCGTCACGGGAGAAAAATGCGTCTTTTCACAAGAGGCTGCGACCTCCGCGCAGCCTCTTCTCGCCCGTAAAATCCATTATGTCGCGCTCATGTGCTGCAACAATACGCTCCTAGCGAATTCTTTCGCGCAGCCTTGTACTTTAGAGGTTGTAAATACACGCGTATATATGTATATGTACATATATATATCGCAGTCGATCGCAAATGCGGAAAGAGGAAGGAGCTATAAACACAACCGCGTCACGTAACGCGTGCGTTACGTAATCGCGCGTTATGTTATATTTTATCGACAGCTGACTCGATTTTCGTCGATGCGTCGGCGAAACGCGGCACTTTCCGCGTGTTTTTTTTTATTTATCGCTCCCGCGCATGAGAGCGCACGCAGGCAGATAATAATAATGACGTTGCGCGAGTCGATAACATTTATTATTCGAACAATTCGGTATGATTTCATATCGAATAGCGCAAATTCCGGATTAAACGAGGATAAAGTTTATTTTCGTTGCAGAAATACGAGGTGTATTTTAGTTTCCGAAAGGTTACCATAACGCGCTGTAGGAAATGTCATTGTCGTTTTTTTTTTTTTTTTAAAGCGAAATATTAAACAACGTTGTAATAAAATTATAACATTCGCGCGGCGAGCGAGCGAATGCAACACCACAACTCGGCTCAATCGCGAGCGTTTAAACTGATATGATCGACGTCATTCGCTGCAAAAGGGGGAACCGGCTTGATTTACTAAATTACGGTACATTAAAACACACATCTCGTTGGTTGAATCGATCATCACATGTCCACTCACGGTGCAGCCTGGCTTCGGAAAGTCACGATCGATAATACGGTCGCGTAACTCAAATACATAATAAAACAGCTTATTTGTTGTTGCAATTTATTACGTAACAGTGTTCGGCTAGTGACGACACGCTTGAAAAAAAAAAAAAAAGGAGAGAAGGAAGAATCACGCGGGGTCGAGAAGGAAGGGAAAAGGGAACCGAGATATAATCTCCGGGGAAAAAGGTTTAATCGAGGAGATTTTTTTTATATCGCGCGATGGTCATCCATCGTGATTTGTGCGCGCATTAATGTGAAAAAAAAAAAAAACTGTTTGGAAAATAATGAAAACGTTTCGCACGGGAAAAACTCTTGCGCAGTAATTTTCTCTCTTTCTCAATACCGCCGTGTGATATTTTAGCTAGCGCGCTCGCTCGCTCCGAAACACACTCTTCCACCCGGATGCGAGCCAGGCTCTCTCTCCGGTTCCCAGGGGTGACCTAGTTTTCGTTTCATCCCCGCGGAAGCAGCCCACACCTGCCTGGCGAACAAGCTCTCTCCCACACCTATGCACGCGTTCGCCAGTTGTTATATCCGTTTATAATCCTCATTTTCCGCGAATGTGTGCGCGGAAAATAAATTCCGGTTGAATTGATCTGCCGATGCAAAAAAACAAGAAAAAAAAAATGCAAAATTTCAAATTCCGTATTCGTAGGGTTTCCCGAAATATCTATGAGGAAACTTGTGTTTGTAGGGTTTCATATAAAAAAAAAAAATATCTTGTGTGTGTGATGTAGAGGATAGAAATATTTTTAAAATTACAATAATTTTCTTCGGATATTTTCCGACTTATATATATATTTGGGTCAAGGTCGAGCTGCTCCTTTTTGTGCAGAAGAGCAAATTGGGACAATTGCCCATCGCGTTTGCTTTCCCTCACGTCGGTTTCTTCCGTTCTCGCACGGGATTGTTTTTCCGGTTTCGAGAGAGAGACGGAATCACGTATGCATTTATGCATGCGTGCATATATGTGTATATATATATATAGGTATATATATATATGCGAGAGCGCGCGTGCCCATAAGCCTTCCGGATTTGACGCGCTCGCGTGCGCGCATCCTTGCTGAACCGCCGCCGCTCCTGGGAAAAGGTCAGACAGTCAGAGAGTCTAACCTACTGACTAGAATTAGGTCAACCCCTGACGGGGACCGTTCTCGCGCGCGTCCCCACTTTCCTCGACGCGGAAGAGTCCACGTTGCTGCATTCGCGGCTGTCAGACCGGATTACACGTAGCGGGGCTTCCGGCTCGATGTTGTTGTTCCAATCGGGAAGAGTAATACCTCTCTCTCGCAGTTTGATCGAAGGTCAATTAGAGATTGCCGGAGATTACACTCACGGCTTGCTCATTTCAACAGACATCGTTTTTAAGAAGAGGTTCACGGGGCCGAGCAGCAGTGACGACAGTATATTTTCTCGCGCGTACAAAACTCGATATATATATATAGATTGCGTCTGTCAAATTAATTCAGAGAGTTATATGTACCGCGGTGTAACATATTTTTTGACACGTGCGCTCACGTTTCGGAATTTCGTTTGCATCAGACGCGTATTTCGAATTCGAAATGTTGAGACAAATGCGTTCTCATCTACTTGTAAAACGTACGTAAAAAACAAAACCGGCGAATGCATTAAATATATCGATACTCGTTCATATTTTATAAAACAGCAGTTCTGTGGGGGGGTTTTTTTTCCTCGACTGCTACGTACATATTGACTATAAACGTCGCGCAAATTGCAAGGATAAATAACCTTTTTATACCTCTTGTTTTGTGCTGTATTTTCTTCAGACTGTTTTTTTTTTTTTTTTATACACGTACTATTTTCTCGTACTCGTTATCGTCTGTTTCTCGCATTTGACACGCCGACATCGCACCGCGGCCGTTATTAATTTATTAGTAACTGTTTTTCTATCTCTATATATGTATAGGAGAGCGCGAACCGTGACATTGAGCGTGTACTTTCTTTGCCAGTTACACGATCGCGATTACGGCGCTCGGACCGGCGGCGTCACGTGTTGCTTCGATTCCCTCTCGCTCCGTTTCGCGTTTTGCATAAGTAAATAAAAGATCAGCCCGCAGCGCGTTTTTTTTTTTTTTTTTAATAACAGGTGTGTCTTTGAAAAAATATCCTGTCCGCGCGCCCCATGAAAGTTAAATTAATTTACGAAGTATAAAAAAAAAAAATTACTCGCAAAAGCGAGAAAGTAATTTCCTGGTTCCTTTCTGGCAAGTTTTAAAGCCGCGTGATTTACATTCGAGGTAATCGTCATTGAAAGCGGATCATTTTATATCGCAAGTATAATATTCGTGATTTTCGCGCGCAAGTTATTTTCTCCCGTGCCAAGTGCGCAACGGCCGGTTTGTCGACCAGCCAAACATTTGCATTTTCGATATCGCGCGTGTATATATATATATATATATTGCGCCAGTCCGAAATGTTTTTCGCAATCATCCAGAAAACCAGAATCGATCGAGCCTCTTTCAACTTGCCGTGTTTTCGCGTCGTCGAACGGGTTTTTAATTAACGCGCGCGACACATGCGTTATATTGTGTATATGCTCAATTAATTTCAACTCGGAACGCGGCTTCGCGCACCCGGTGTTAAATAATGAAGCCGGGCATGTGTGCGTTCGCGGAATTCTCAATTACATAACAATAAAACAAGAAGAACTTAATGCGTTTAAGCCATTATTTTCTCCTTACGCGACACTCTCTCGCGTCGCTTCCGTTCCGTGACTCGCGATCGGAATAAAAATCAGTTCGCAAAAAAAAAAAAAAACAAAAGTACGTCATCTGCTCGCCGCGTGATGTGTAAACGACAGTAGATAACTAATTGTAATAATTGTAATTTACAAGGGTGTAAAAAAAGCGAAATAATTTGAGACGCAACGCACAATCGATTGTAAAGAACAAAGATCGTGCGCGGTATTTTTTCATCTTCGCTATTATGCACGTTTTTGCGTTTGTATATTTCAATTAGATATGTAAATTAATATATAAAAAATTGCCGTATATTAATGTATGTATACGTCATACGATAATTGCGCGCGCGTGCGCGTTCACACATACGACCGGGATTCAGTTGAAAGGAAATATTTTTGTTCGATTGTCTGAGGAGTGTAATATGCAAATTCTCAGCCAGTTATTGCGAAGCGAAACGTCAAACGTTTTAAGTTTTGCTTCCTCGGCCTCTCCTTACATAATTAGTGCTCGCGTTTAGCGGTCGGCCGCCATATTACCGCGTTTTATTCCCTCTGTGTGTGTATATGTGTTTCTCGCTTTTTCTCTTTCTCTCTCTCTCTCTCTCTCTTTCCTCCCTCCCCGTCCATATTCTCCGACTGAATCAAGTAGTAGTAGGAGCTCCTGGTTCTGAGCGATAATCGACTCTCTTCAACGTGTGTTCGTGTACGTATGTAGGTGGCGTAGGAGGATGAACAGCCAGCAGAGCAAAAGGGGAGGAGGAGAGAGAGAGAGATGGAGGAGGAGGTAGAAGGGCACCAAGAGAGGGAGGCCAAAGGTGCCTTCTCGACCCCTCTGCGACACCGGCGGTCGCGCGCGCGTGTAGGTGGGGGAGGCGCGGGCAGCCGATCCCGACCGGCGGTGGAGAGGGAAAGTGGGAGCAGGGGAGAGAAAAGCACACCGGGGGTGTCGGCGGGGACGGGTCGCGACCGAGAAAACGGTGCGGGCAGCGCGAGCGCGCGCGCAGGTGCGCTCCCTGGTTTCTGCGTAGTGTTGCGCGTTTACGTTGTATTGCGTGTGCCGTGTCTGCTGCTGCCGCGGGAGATACCGAGATACGAGAACTTAAAGGTTCGTTCGCAACGTGTCGTGCGAGGGCGAAACAATACACAAATGTCCGCGTCGGTAGTTTGAAAAAGAAAAGAAAGAAAGAAAAATTCCCAAAAAATTGAAAATGACAACCCCGTAACAACAGCGACGACCAACGACGATGACGATGATGATGATTGCTAACAACGTGTGATGGTAGTAAAATAGTGATAGTGTGCGACGGCAATGTGTGTGGTAGAGGTAGAGCGCGGTCTAAGATTAAATCGGCCCAGGTTCCTCAATGCCTGCTAACTACTGTCTGTGCCAAACGAGAGAGTGGCGGCAGCATGGTCTCTCTCTCTCTCTTTCTTTCTCTCTCTATCTCTCGCTCTCTTTCCTCGTCGTTTCTTGATCACTATCTGTCGCGATCTCTCTTCTGTGTGTGCTTTTTCGTCTTCTTCTCCTCGCCACTTCTTCTTCCCGTTTCATCGTATTACTGTGTCTTTCGAGGATGCACTTGGTCTCGGAGCTTTGAGAGCACTTGTCATGTTTGTGTAAGCTGCACTTTGCGCGATTGCTTGCGTTGATATTTTAACAAGATTCCGATGCCTACTCTTTCTTTTTTCCTGCGTTGATAGCGGCAGTTTATTATTTTGAACTCGTTGCACATTTTTTTCTTTCTCTCTCTCTCTCTCTCTGTGGGAAAAAAAAGATAAAAATTTGCTGTGTCGACAATGTTTAGTTTCATTGCGATCGAAACTGAACGTATCTCCTTATTCGATATTTAAAAATGTTAATTTTTTTACACCACGCGCGAAAGAAATTATGAAACACGTCACATTTTGCTGCACGCGGGAATAAATGTCTTTCTTTTCCGCGCTATAATAATAATAATAATAGATACTTTACATTAAGACAATTGACAAAAAAATATTCAAAAAATGTTGATTCAGAAAAGATTTGAATATTTCAGTTGTGGTTGCAACTAATTTTGTTCAAAATTTGCATTAAAAAAACAAAATAAATTAACAAAAGGCTTTAGTAACACAAGTTACGTATCAAATCAGGCATCGTGTTAGCGTTATCCGATTGTAAATTGAAACGTAACGAAGCAATAGCGCAGATAAACGCAAATATGTATGTAAATGTTCTTGTAGCGACACGCTGAGTATAAGTTCCAGATAAACCGCTTTTCAACAAATATCGAGAAGAAATGTCGCGCTTGAATGCGAAAAAAATTGATACATTGGGCGCGATTCGCTGTTTTTTATCGCAGTAATTTCAAACATATTGAACAACATACATATATATATATATTTAAATACATGAGACATTCGACGTGGTGTTAAATGAACAATGTGCATCCGACTGGTTCGGGCGAGTGCACGTGCGTGCACGGCGACATGCGCTCGATAATTAGCAGCAATTATACACGCGACAACGACGAAGGTCGCGCGGCCGCGAAAACTCGCGCCTCCTCGCGCGAGTGCGGCGGGGTCTCTCATTATATTGGACGCGTCCGTTCGTGAGAGAGTCAATGCGCGAATCGATCGGTTTCGGTAGAGTGACCCATATCCACACGGCACACGTAAAAGCCTAATGGAAAGAAGAAGAAGATGAAGAAGAAGGCGGAGGAGGAGGAGGAGAGTCGATTCGATAAAAGAATACCGCAATAATATCGCGGCAAAAATGCGCGTCGCGTAGATATGCGAAAATTCTCCAGGAGTCGCGCAATAAAATTAACATAAATTCAACCAGCGCAACTTATTCTTTTTTTTTCTCTTTTGTTACATACGCCAGAAGAGAGAGCTCGCACATATCGACACGTTTGTTGTGATGCGGTAACATCAAAGGTCGCTTCTGGGGCGTAAAAGCAGGGGAGGGAGAAGGGGGGACGGCGGGGATTTTAGGACGAGCCAAGTAACCTTGGACTTTTTAGCAATCCCGATAATAACGATAGACCAACCTCGATGCTCCGACGCGACACACATATTCATCTGGCTAGAGAGAGAAAGAGAGAGAGAGAGAGAGAGTTTCGGAGCCTAGAGGTTGGACGCGACCGATTGTGCGTGCACGCGCGTCGTGGCCCAGCGCCACGCATCTTGGCACGACTTTTTCGGCCAGCGCAATTGCATAATCGCCTTCACCCGGCCATCAGGAGAGGATCGTCAACGTGTCGGGAATCCGCCACGTTAGTCGCGCCTGGTTTGCCGTTCGATTTCGCCGTGCCGATCCTTTTTTCGTTCCGAAAGTAGCGCGCGAAGCTCCCTCGACGAATAATAATCACAGATCAGTGATCGAAACACTATTTTCTCGCGACAAATTTCTGCAAATTGCTACCGCGCGGACGCATAAAACTCAAATTTAATTATAAAAAAAAATTGAATTGTTCGTTAAATTTTAACGTCATCCGAAAATGTATGTACATCGCGCTTCGTTTTGCGAAGAGAGCGAGAAGTGTGTTTGCCACACTGACAATGTGACCTCTGATCCCGATACGTATTGTTCATCACTCAGGATCGTGTTTCGAGATAACAGTGCGGTTTTTTTGCTCGTTGGCGAGCTGAAGTGTTTAAATTGAAATGTTTGCTTCAATTTGAAGATGTTTGTTTGTTTTTGTTTTTAATTAACGATTATCTCTCGTAAAGTCCATTCCCCAAATGCGATACATGTCGCGACAATTTTGTTATTTTCGATGTAATTGATCAATTTTCTACCTCCCGGAGAAAAGAGAACAAAACGGATATACGTCGGAAAGCTCGGGAAAAAAAAAAAAAAAACGAACTCGCGGTAGCGTTTCGGCGAGCGAAATATCGGCCTCGAGAGAACCGTGACTCAGCCGTGCATTGATCAACGCTGTGTGCATTGATTGAACTCTGTTTTACATTTCCGTCACATCGTCGTCGATGTTCCCCGGAAAGAGCGGCGTGTTCGTCATTCGCGGTAACATCGAGGGATAATAACAATAATAACAACGTCAGGAGGGATTCGACTGGAACCTTGGAAGGCAAAACGCGCGTTGTTATCTCGCGGTCGGCGAACAGAATCGATCATTAAGCTCGTTTACCAGCAAAGTGGGTCCAATTATATCGTTACCGCGAAAGCAAGCGTCGCGCTTCGAATTTCCCATCACGTACGTCGCTCGACTTATTGGTGGTTTTTTTTTCCTTCCCCTCTCTTTTTCTCTCCTCTCGTCGGATTTCTTGTGTCTTGACTCAATCCGCTTCCAAGTCGCCAATCTCTGCGCCGCGATCGCGAGAAAAATCGTCAATTTTTAATTCTCAGTTTATCTGGAAATTTCTTTATCTCGACGTTTTTTTTTTTTTTTCGGAATAAAACAAATATCGCATTTCGGCGCTTGTAATCTCTCTCTTTCTCTCAAAAAACGATGAGTGCAGTTTCTCTTCGATTATATCGAAATTCTCATTAACTCGACCTTTCCGCGAGTAACTTCGGCTCTTGGCACGTTCAAGCGCGGCAGTGCTTGGACACACACACGCGTGCGGATTGTATAACAGCTGGTACGACTGGCAACGTCGAGAGAGTCGCTATACGACTTTGGCTGCAGCCTCAGCCAGCTCGGCCGCTACTGCTGCAGCTAGCGCGGTTTGCTTGCACTCCTGCTCTAGCCTGGGTTTAGTCGCGAGCCGCTCTAGTTGTCGCTTAGCCGTCGCGCGAGTCCGTTCTCGCGAGTTGTTCGCGAGTCGCGCGAATGGCCTTCGGACGTTTTAGCGTTACTATATGTCGCACACACGTTATATAGGTCGTGCCGTATATTATTTTTGTCTCTCTCTTTCTTTCTCTCTTCCTCTCTCTCTCTCTCTTTGTGATCCGACGCGAAGAACGTAATTCCAGAAATTGACTCATCGATCCAGAATCGCCTCTGCTCGCTCTGCTTTTCGGATATACGGTGCGATTCGCGCGCTGGTCACGTAACCGAGCCGTAGTGAAATTTTCACATCGCGAAAAACGAGGAGAAAATTCGTCCCGGAGTCACGGAATTCTGTCCGAGAAGATGTTCCGCGTATTTCGATTTGATGAAAATACAACGTCGTCGCAAATTCCATTTCCGAGTTGCGTAGAAAAAAAAAAAAAAATTGACGAATGTCTCTTTTTGTGTGCGCGGGAGGAGGGAAGGCACGCAAATCCTCGCATTTCGAATTTCCTCCGCGCGTGTTTGCACGCGCGCAAATCGAATATAAAATCCGCGCAAGTGTGTGTGTTATTTTCTTGAAATCAATTTCCATCTCCGAACGGAGATTTACTTGGAGCGATAAATTCCGCGCTCACGGTCCAAGGTCGTGATTGTGTAACGCTTTAGTTAGAGCAGCGTAAAAGAGCCGCGTTTATACCCCGTGCAATTCGCAATTGTCTTCTCTCGTTCTTGGCTCTGTCTTTCTCTCTGCGAGCGAATTGCGTGGAAAGTCGCCGCGGGTTGTCGACGGATTGCGTTTCTGGATGTTCGAAAGTTAACGACTGGCAACTTCTGGAATTTTCGCGTTTCATCGCGAGAAGATGTGCTGTCGGTTGCGCATCAGCGATCGATTATCATCTTCTTGCTCTCTCTCTCTCGTTCATCCTTGCGAGAAGTTTATTTCTTCGACGCGTTACAACACGTCCATCCGATCGTCGATTTATATACGGACGATGCGTGCGAAATAAATGCAGTAGCGGTCAAACGGGATCACCTGTCGCGCCAGGATAATTTTGGATCGCGCGATGCACCTGTTGCAAACCAGGCAAGGTCGGCACTGGCGGTGTACCGATTGTGCAATCTGCTGCGTGTATCTAAAACGACCGACGCGATAGACTACATTTGGCGATTGGCGGACACGCGTTCCCTCTCCTCTTTCCCCCCCGGGATCGTCATATTCCCCCTTTATTTCCAATGCTGCAACTGTTTAATCACGGTGAATAATCAGTGTGGACTTCGCCGCTGCGACCGGTCGACGCGTGTTGTGTCGCCAGAATCGCGACGAGTCTCTCGAAGCATATCCCGCCGCGTCGAGAGAATTTTTTCCCCGCGTCTCTATCTCGAAACACACCAGATCTTTTGTTCGCGCGATCTCTCGAACACACGCGCGTTCTCGCTCGTTATTGGGAGGAGCGCTCGAAAGCAACGATAGTCCGGAGTAACGATCGCAACATAATCGAAATACGGTGCCAGTATACGCGATCGATGGTTGAATATCGCGTACGAGAGTCGATAATGTTCAATAGTGCGCGGTGAGAATTAGCGATTATCGGTCGCGAGCTCGTAAAATCGAATTCGGACATGTTGTAGTGGAACAAAATATAATTTCGAGCGCGTCCGTTTCTCTTTTCTCCGGAATGTGAGGATAAAAAGATCGTTTTTGTTTTTTTCTTTCTTTTTTTTTTTCAACATATCGATTAACGTTCTCGAGACACGCGCGCATCGCATTGACCGAACGTTCTCGATAAAAGAAGTAATTTTCTAAAAAGCATCGCCAAAGGGAGGGATGCACATTAAGCCTCCGTCGGAGAGTGTAGTGTGCATTAACGGATCACGAAAGCGCGACGGGCGTCTTGACGCCAGAGCGTCGAAGTACCGGGGACACTGGTTGCTATTATTAGCGGCGTCGTCCTCTTCTCGTTTCGCGCTTCGAGAGGGAAAATAGCATCAGCTGACATCCTTCTGAAATGAGAGAGAGAGAGAGACGGCTGAGAAATCTTTAAAACTTTATCGCTGCCAGTTTTACCGTTGTGTTCTGTACGGAGAAACAAAGACGCACATTGTAAAAAAAAAAGAAAAAAATTGTATCAGCGCTGTGTAAAAACTGCGAAGTGAAATTTTTCACGACGACAAGTTATCGCCGTTGCACGCGCATCTCTTCCGAGACCGCGGAATAAAGACTTAATTACATGTGTAAAAGAGAATTGCGTGACACACGAACGTCGTTACATAAGTGTTCACATTTTTAACACACATATACACACACACACACACAATGTATTGCGATTAACAACAAACAAATTAAATCAGTCAATCAGTCGGTGAAATATTTTATTGACATTGTCGTACAATTCGAACCTCGCAATTTTATTGGAGAAAAGGGTAAAAGGTTGGAGCCAGTGAGAGAGAGGAAAAACGAGGGGAGGGGAATATATAGACGACGAAGATTGAACGAATAAAAAAAGAAAAAAAAGAGTATTATGAGAGCGAGAACCGAGCAAAAGCGAGCCAATACGAGACTACAAGGCAGTTGGGGCTCGTGCCAGATGCGCGTTTACACGGGCCCTGAATACTGTAAATGCACTATCTGGTACGACATCTCTTCTGTCGCCGCCATCAGCGACCCACCACCACGAGTGGCACGACGTCATCTTTTCTAGAGTGTCGTGTGATATACAAAATGACGTGTTGTATATTAACTCGAACAATATCGGACTGCTGCGGCGTCTCTTTGTGTCAGAAGAATTTTAACGCGCATCGGAAGGGCGACGTGCATCCGCTCTTCGGATATTACACGCCGAAGCTTCTTGCGAAGCTTTTGAAATCGTTGTATATATATATATGTATATGCTGTTTGATTACGTAACGATATCTTGAGTTCTGGTTTAAATTGGCGATGGAAAAATAGTTTTCAGATCTCGATTACAACCCATGAAGAACAATGATAACGAAGTTAAAGTCTCTCGAATAGAAAAAAAAAGAAAGTACTACGCGGTTTTATTCCACAACTCATCACGATAGTTTTTTTTCTCTGATCCACGTTTTCAAGAATTTACAATTAAGATATTTTTTCTCATTAAGTTTCTTGTGATTCATTTTTTACGAACATTGCATATATTTTCTCTGCTATTTGCGCATCGAACTGTTTTTCCTTATTTTTATTAACATAAATCAGAACAGCATATATATACAGCCCGTGTACAGTCGAATCACCCCTCTGAATTTTTAAATCGAACAAATGTCATCAGTCTTGTTTTTTTTCACGATTTTCAGCGACGATCAAATCACGGAGGTTACAAACTTAATGCATGTACTTTTATTTTCAGTAATTAGAAATATTCGAAGAAAGCATGTGTGAAAAAATATCGATTTCGAACTGCCATCCACGTTTCTGCAGTAAACTGGCGATGCGTAATTGTGTGTGTCGGAAGTTTCGTCGCGAATATTAATTTCGTTCGAAGTAACGGCAGCTGTATATAAAACTTCGCGTATTGCATAAACTTTACTTATTTATTTTTCGAACGATTGACGAGTAAGCAACGCAGCGCCTGCAATTATCGTGTACGTACGCAATTGCTGCGTAAAAAAGGTGAGATTTTACGTGGGAGAAATTTATTGAGAGATGCACTTGAACGTACGGCGATAAGTAAATCTCCGAAACACACGCACACACTATCGAAACACAGCGCTTTCTCTCCGTTATCTTTGCCAATGTGAAGTATGTCACATTTCGCGGATGGAAGACGCCACCCCTCGAGCGACCGAAAGGCACGTTGCGTTTCTCACATGAATGGATTTTCGTGCGAAAATTATTGACGCGCGGTAACAAGTTCCGACAAATTATAAGTAAATAAATGTATGACGGCGTCCAATTTGACGGCGAATTTGTTAACGCGCGTTGCGCGCAGCCCGGAATCATGTACTTAATGAGCTCATACGTGTATTTATATACCGATGGTTTGTGCGCACGCAGCTTATTTATATATATAGGACCATATATTGTATCTCAAATGGTAATAAAAATCATCTAATGCTTTTTTTATTTACTTTCACACACCAGCGCCTCATGTTAATCAATTTATTTATTTGTTCGAGCGAAGGTAGGTTTGGAGGAAAAACTTTCGAAGTCTTTTCTCTGTGTTTAATTAAACAAAAAAAAAAAAAAAATAAAATTGGATTGTCAGTTAATTGCAAAAATTTTGTAACAATTGTATCTTGCAGAAAAAACTTGACAATAATTTTTACCAATCAATACTCAAAAATAAGTATCGGAGCTAGTGTGACACTTATCGATAAAGTTTTTTTTTATTTTTTTTTATTTTTTTTTTCATACGCGCGAAACAACGTTCAATTCACAGAACCTTACGTTCTGCATCTCGGCAACAGCTGAACCGAGATCGGGTTTTTTTAATAGACCCAATCGATTGCTCGAAGTTTTATACATTATATAACGAAAGTATTTTTATTTTTGCCCCGTGTGATCTATAAAGAAACATCGCCATGTCGGAAAGTTAAAAAATTTTTATATAAAAAGTAGCGTCCATGCGCATACACACACATCGTCACATCGTCGTCATCATCGTCATCGTCGTTCACATCGCATATCGGAGATATGTAGGCATGGTCGCTAGATCTCGGCGTGTTCTCGGCCGCATCTAAGTAAGTTTCTCCAGTACGCGTATAATTAGTCGCGCAAACGGCGCGGCCAGCACGTTTGCGTCGACATCTTCCGACCAAGGTTTCTTCTCGTGGTTAACCGAGGAGTTGCGACCGATCAGAAACGCCCCCTGTGTGTGCGTACAAATTGCGAATCCGCGGGGATTATCCGCAGCGAACGCGAAATTTTTAACACTTGTAATTTAATATTTTACATGATAAAAGAATTGCCATATTTGCTATTTATAAAAATATTTAAACATATTGAAAAGAAGTTTAACTTAAATAACATGTAAAAAAACTTTTTGAACTTTTAGTATTTTTAAAATACATTGGTTCGGCGCGTTCGGTGCTTTTTGAAATTATTATATTAACTATTGCGTTTATAAAAATATGCAAACATGTTAAAAAGAAGTTTATACTTTGAATACTATAAAAACTTTTTGAACTTTTAGTATTTTTAAAAATATATATTTGTCGTTAGTTCTCGGTACGTTATCATAATATTATGCATAATTATGAATATCGACTATAAAAATGCAATTTAAAAACGTAGCTAGTAAGTTCGATAACGCGGTAATTTTTATTATGTCAAAGTTCCATTTTCCTTCTAATTGTTTTACTTCTGGAAGAAGTAACTCGGTTATATCGACAATATTGATGTACGGAGAGGAAAGGAAAGAGGAAGAAGGGGAAGAGAGAGAGAGAGAAAGTGAGGAGACGAAGATAGAGAGAATCAGAGGGACAAGCGAAAGCTCGAAATACGCAGTTAAAAATAATTGGCTTCTATAGAAACGGAAGCAAAGTGCCTCTTGAAGCCAGAGATTCGTCAGAGGCAAGGTCAATCGATAGAGAAACACACGTGTGCCACGAGTTTACGACGGGTATATTCGTATTCTTCTTGCTTAGTTTGCAAAATCCCGCGAGAAATTTATATCCCCGATATTTCGCAAGTGTTATAAACGATCGCGCAACTTAATGATTTAAGAATTTTCTCAACGTGTTAAGAGAGCGATTATATAACGCGCGATCAAATACAAATTTTGTATCGATATTTTGAAAAAAAAATAATTTTTCCAATAATGTTGAAGCGACAAATATTTTCTGGGTTTTTCTTTTTGCACATTTAGTTGAAGATATTTCACTGTTGCAGGCAAAGCGTCAACACCGTATTGGTTTTACGAAAAAATATGATTCCCCTGATGCGTCCTAGTTTACGTCACACACGTTTTTCGGTTTATTTTGTATTTCGATGTATTTAAGTCGATGATAACTTGTATAATATACATAGTTAGTTATTTGAACAATTATATTGTTAATGCAAGAAAAGAGATGACTTTCCGACGAAGCGTTGAGATTTCCAATACGTGCACACGGAAAAACAGAGCAAGCAAGAGGAACGGGACCATCGAGCTTGAACAACGGAGTAATCGGAGGCACGAAGCAGATGTCTCCTTCGTGAAAGAAGGACTTACCTTAGCGATCGGCATGTTGGCAGTGTGGTTAGCTGGTTGTGTGACTGATATATATATCACGACCGCTATCGGCACTGCAATTATGACGATCGCAGATCATCTCGTAAAAAAAAAAGGATCGCCGTCGGTCTCGAAAGTTTCGGTTTTTTGAATAAATCCCCAATTTCTTGATATCGTCTATTAAAAACACATTTTCCACATCTGTTTTTCGGCAAGACAACGTTGGCTTGAAACCTAACCGTGGGATTTTTCTTTGCTTTCAGATCAGCCTACGTATCCTTCGGAGGTCTTCTGATGAGACTGCAAGGCGACGCGAACAACTTGCACGGTTTCGAGATAGATCAACACATGTACCTGCTGATGAAGAAACTTGCATTTTAACATCGTTCATGACACATTCTTGTTTATACATTTTTTTATACACACACACACACTGTATAGTGATTTACACTGTAATAAATTTATAAATTTGATCCAGTTACCTTTTGTGTGTAATTTAAATGATTCTCCTTTTTTAAACGAATTAATATATTTAAGGCTCACGTAGTTTAAAACTAGTAACGTGATTTCTCCTTTTCTTTCCCCTGTTGAAATTTGATCTTTTTATGTTAACTCGATCATTATTATTTTGTAAAAATTGAGTTACCAAAGCTTGTAAAAAATTAAGAAAAATAAAACTATTAGTTTTTACATTGCAAATTCTTTGTTTTCATCGGAGTTGCTCCGAATTAATTTAAACAGTATTAAACAACAAAAACAATTTTAAATATAATTATATTTTAACGTTTGATTTTAGATAAAATTCTTCATCAGAGAGCGTAGTAATTAAAGAAAACCAGAATTCAGAGATATCGAATCAAGATCTTTTAAGTTGATCAAGTTAATTCTTTAATTGGAATTAGAATTAGAAAATGAAATATTAGAATTATGAAATATTATGAAGCATTAGATCAAATATTAGAATTGGAAAATGAAATGTACACGGAGTGGCGAAGCCAAATCGACTTGGAATGGATTGCCAAGTGCGTCATTCGGTTACAAAAATTACAAACAAGCGACTAAACACACGTCCTTGCTTATCGGTACATATATACACACTAATATGGATAAGAGAGAGTCAATTCGTGCAATTAAAATCAAAACATTCTTTATTGCTTGCTTATGGTGCGTATAAATAATAAATAATGTCCCCACGAGATAAAATATGGACTAAACCGCATCTAAATATGGCGGTATCACCGTAACATTGCGCAATCTCTACGCGACAGCACGTAGCAATAGCCCGACGTTTAAATAATTCAAGATCCGATCGTGAAAATAAATGGTCCAATGACATATAATTCAGTTTTGCCCCATTGCGCAACGTATCCCATGTCTATTAGCGAGAATTGACATCTCGAGTCTAACGGCGACAATGAAATATCTAATGAGATAACGAATTTTATACAATAAGTGTTTCTTATAGTTTCTCTTTTCCTTTCTATTAAAAAAAAAAAAACAAATTTGTTTTGTAGTCATGTTTTTGTATAAAATTATGATTTGTCCTTAAAATTCTAACTTTAATTAAAACTTGTAAAATATATGAAATAAAACTATTATATACGGGGAGGGGACTTTGCTTTGAGCACGTAATATAATACAAACTTATTTACATCGAGCACTTTCCGAGCACTTTGTTTGATCAATATGTGTTCAGTTTTGTTGTTATAATGACACGTAAGCATTGATCGAACGATGTGCATACGGCGAGTCCTTGCTTGTCCGGACTCCAATCCAACGAGCTGATGGGTTGGGACGAGAGTGCACAGTTCTGCAGCAAGCTGACATTGCCCACGACTCCTTCTTCAATTCCATCGGCGTCTGTAGTTTTTCTCTTCTCCGGATAATTACTGAAAAATTAATGAATATATTTCAATTAATTGCACTGTTTTTCTTAAAAAAAAAAAAAAAACATATTTACTATTTCCAAAGACATATCGTTCCACCGCCACCACAGGTTGCAAATAGGTCACGATTTTGCGGCAGATGTTTAACCAGCCATATTGTCGATTTGTGAGCCTAGAAAAAAATCAAGATTATCAAAATCTACAAATATATAGATAGAATAAAATGAATACAACTTGGACTAATTGGATGACGAACCTTCTGAACGAGATAGGCAAAGCCCTTCTTAGGATGTTGAGTCTTCAAGTCGAAGAGATAAAATTTCGATTCTAGCGTAGTGGCGACCAGCTTGTTCATGGGAATATCTTTTCTGTCAAACTCAAGACCGCACACTCCATTTCTTAAATTACTCTCCCATCTGACGGACATCGCTCTCAAGTCAAACATTTTGACATCACCGTTGTCATATCCCGCGGCCACTACTCTCTCCTCAGAATTATAAGAATTGCCAAACGTGACCGACCAACAGTCCCGCCGACTCTCGCCCTCTTTCGATTCCATGATTGCCACTGGTCGAGCCTTCTGTCTCGGATCCCACACTTTAACGCTGCCGTCTCTGGAACCCGTAACCAATTCAGGTGCACCGCATCCCACACTGGTACCCGCCACTCCATCAATAGCATTTATGATTTGCGTATGAGCGTTGGCTGTATAAATTGGTATCGAAGGGTCTTCCAAGTTGTAAATATTCAGTTTGCCCTACAAATTTGTATCAGTTAAATATATCATAAAAAAAAACATAAACACATATAAAAATAAATAAATGTCTATCCGTATAAAGCAACAACCTTGAAATCGCCAGTGGCTAAATATCTATCCCGAAGACTGGAAGCCTTAAATGTTCCACACTTCATCTGATTAGATCTCTCTATGTCCTTAACAAGTTTCAACTCGCCGCTGGACACCTCGTAGATTTGTATGATGCCGGTACCACGAGGTTGAGAGCCCATAACCACAAATTTTGCGCTGCACGGTATCCACTTGGCATCGAACAGCGAATAATCCACCGACTTTTCGATGTGGCAAATTATCTGCGGCTTCGATAATTTATCCATGTCGAAATTTTATCAACAAAAGTCTTTCCTATTTAGCGTAGCGTCAGCTGAACTGTCAGCTGCTGTAGCTTGCAGTAACCATGTAAACAAACATACGCGTCATAAGTATACGCAGATATCTCTATGGCCATATGCGCGACACCCGGTGTCAGGAGCGGCGCTACTTCGAAATGGGCCCTGTTGGGGGGCGGAACACTGGTAACTTTATCGAAATTCAAAGTTTATAAATCGGATTTATATATAACTCTATTTTTTATTAGATAAAATTAAATATAATATAACTTTTATATATATATATATACACTTTTTTTATATGTATGTACAAAAATTACAATATAAAATTCAACTAAAAGCGTTACATCGCACTATCACTTTATACTTTAAGCTGTGTGTATTTTTGTGTCTCGAGTTTGTACCCTTTACTTAATTCCAATTGCATGACTCTCGCATAACACGCACTGGCGGCAAGAACAATCACGTTGCTCATCCACCAGAGATACGATCTCGTTTCGTTGTACCAATGAGTTGCCAGAATGGTTTGGGCGCATGCTTTCGCCGTGCCGCTGACGTTATGTGTCAGAGGAGACGTAACATGAACTTGAAGCGCGGTGAAGTATCCGATGGCGAAGCCGCACACGCCACCGGTTGCCATGATACCCCAGAAAACTGGGTCCCTGATTTTCTCGTAATTGTACACGACTGTCGGCTCTCCGGTTGTTATTATGAACGGAATGAAGATGATAACACTGTAAACATTGTTGTAATAGGAGAGCAACCAGACGTCACGATTCACTACTGGAAGAGTCTGTTTCACACGAATTGAATACAGAGATACAAGTAACGATCCAAGTACACCGTAGATCGTTCCACGAACGGACAGGGAACCGGCTACCTGCTCCTGATCCACACCTAACCCGAATCCAACGACAATCGCCAAGCAGCACATCACGCATTTGAGAGACAATTCTTGACCTGCAATGTTTTGTTTTTTAAGAATTAATGTCTTCAAGGATTTGTTTTTTATATGCGCAGCCAGAAATTCGATTGTTCTCACCCAGTATAACATAGGTAAACACCAAATTGAATACTGTTGTCAGCGAGCGGCCTACGTAATAAAAAGCAACACCGACGTGTTTCAAACACAAATTGTTACTTATTATCATTCCAGTGAACAGGAATGATAGTGGCAGTACCTATGCAAGTTTACAGCACATGTTATACTTGTTGTAAAAATATAAAAAGTCCTTGAAAAACAAAGAGAAGATTATGAGAAGCAGAAGAGTTTTCTCATTAAATGTTATTCTTTAAATTTAACATGTCGCTCATTGTATACGCACAAACATCTTTTCATGTGTAAGAAACTATTAAAAGTAAACAAATAAATGTTTTTGGATTTTTTGCGAGAGAAAGTTAATGTTCAATAGACAGAGACAGACACATTGTATAATATTCTTTCAAGTATTTTCTTGTACCTTCTTTATAGTATCCCTTTTAAACGGACTATCTTGTGCCATCGTGATATAAGTTGGAAACCATTGTGACAGTTGGCGCAAACTGACGCAAATAAACACGCTTACTACGCACTGACACCAAGTTATGAAAAAAGGAGCGTTCAAATTCACAATCGTACTAGACAGAAGTGTCTTATTTACAAATACAGTTGCAATGGACACTACCCTGAAAAATATTGTCAAATATACACATGTGTTTCTGTTCCTGCTGCATGATGGCAAATTACAGACACAAAAGAAAACATAAAGATATTTGATAATCGGTGAAGCAAATAATGCACACACGTAGTTTACATTATCATTACTTTATTAATAATTTTCCAACTTACCAATACATTACAATTACATATGTGATGTACATGTATTTTGCGAAAAGTTTGTTCTCGAGCTCCATTTTGACAAAACTTTAATACTGTCTCAGTTGTAATTCAAAAAATATTATTGATCTCGATGCGATATTTATGATCACAATCTGTTTATCAATTCTAATAAAGTGCGGTGCGTGTTCTGCAAAATTGACAGACAGCTCTCTTGTGACCGGGAAGAAATTAACCTCTCAATGGGCGGCAAAAACCTTTATATTTATAGCACCAGGAAATAAACGTCGATAAAACAACGCAAGTTAGTGTCACGTAACAGAAATATAACTCTTATCAAATTCGAGATAAAAAATATACGTGTATGTGTATTACGAAAAAACATCCGCTATTTCTCCAGGTTTTGTGAGTGGCTCGAACGAGTACATGCTTTAAGCTCGTATTGTGATTGCATTTGGAATTTATCCAATCAGGCCGAGAATCCACCGAACGATCACAGGCCAGATGCGACGGTCGAATTGCGATGGCAATTCAGCACACAAATCGGCCAATGCGATCGGACCTGGATGTAGACTCGGCCTGAGATTGGCTGAGATCTCCCACTACCGGGCACACGGCAAGTCGGAGAATCGCCGTGAGAATCGCTCCGTACCGAGAAATTTTCAGTAGAGGATGTAGCGAAGAGAGCACCTCCCTCTCGCAATTATCGCACACCGTTCCGCAGGCGTGATACTCGGAGTGTTGAATTATTCCTCTCGTCCAAAGGAGAGGATCTCGGTGTGCTCGGAGACGACATTTCATTCGCGACGGCGATATCGATCAATGATATTTTATTGCTTCATGTTAATCTCGGAAGAATCCTTTTAGCACACACGGAGTGACGCATGTACACGTGTGTGTGCGAGTGTGTATGTGTCGCGTGAAATACCAAGAGGTTGAGGTTTTCGCTTTAATTCGTGAGTCATCGCGGACGGGCCTATTATTTTCATTTTGTTGACAAGCACTTGTAGTCCGATCGCGGAAGATAACGATTTTTTTTTCCTTCAAGTCATTGACAACAGCAATTGTCGAGGCTTTTATGTGCGAGCCCCGTCGAGACAGGATCATCAGTTGTTATCAGTTCTCTGTGCACGTACACGGACACACGCGCGACGTAGTACACGACGAGTGCTGAGGAACAATTAATTACATTTGCAATTGGTTAGTTTCGTCGAGAAGAGTTTTCGCGGAAAAGTAGCCGCGACAGGATTCGTTCAATAATTGTTGTTCCACTTTTGTCACATTGAAAACAGACGCAGACTCTGAACTGCTGATTAAAAAAAAAAAAATTTATTATTGCAGTATCTCGTGTAATAAAGTGACGTTTTGTGTGACATAGATTGAGGAACATCGCCGATCGGTCAAAATGGATGCTGGATTTTCGTCGTACCACAACGGTGGTCCTGCTCGGGAGCAGGATTTTGGTAGACTGTCTCAAACCATCGGGACCTCGATATTGAAAATATCCCAGAATGGTAAGGTTTTGGATTCACAGAAATTCGAGGAGGAATTTAAAGGAAAGGGGAAATATATCTTGCCACTTGTGTTGCAGTATCTTCCATGCAGAAGATGGTCAATCAGTTGGGTAGTTCCACTGATTCTCAGGAGCTCAGAAATCAGCTGTAAGTTGCGCGAGCTTATAACAAAGCATAAGAGTGTATTATATGTTTGGTAACACTGTCCGATCTTGTTTTGTAGTCACCAGATACAGCATTATACGCAGCAATTGGCGAAGGATACCAGTGTTCATCTTCGAGACTTAGCTATATTGGCAAGCAACTCTGGCTCCACAAGCCCTGGCGAACAGAGGCAGCGTAAGATGCAAAAAGAACGCCTTCAAGAGGAATTTACAAGTGCACTGAACTCTTTCCAAGTAAATATTGATGAGTGCAGTTCTCAAATATTACTTGTAAGTGTATTATTTGTGATAAATATATTGCTGTTTGCGAATTCAGGCGGTGCAAAGGTTGGCTGCTGCCAAGGAAAAGGAAATGGTCAGAAAGGCTAAGGCCAGCGCGGGCATCCCACCGTTTGGCGAAAAGAAACAGGAAACGCTTATAGAACTGCAAAACAGTAGATATTCGAATGACGCGAAACTACAGCAACAGGAACAAATGCAGGAACAAATGAACCTACGAATGTTGGAGGAACAAGAAGCCAGCATAAGACAATTAGAGGTATTTCTTTTTTTTTGGTCACAAATCAAATTCAAATTTTAGTCATATTTCCAAATGTATATTGTTTGTTGTAACAGAGCAACATTAGCGACATCAATCAAATATTCAAAGATATCGGAGCGTTGGTGTACGATCAAGGAGAAGTAATCGATTCTATAGAAGCCTCAGTTGAGAGAACTGAGGTGTCTGTTACCGAAGGTGCTGCTCAAGTAAGGCAAGCGAGCATGTATCAGACCAAATTGCGCAAAAAAAAGTGTATTCTCTTAGTGATAGGAGTTGTCGTGTTGGCGATTTTGATTGGAATCATAGCCTGGCAAAGCTAAATGTAAATTTATATTTACATATAGCATTTATTTTATATATATATTTATACAATAGTGTACACTCACACTCACACACACAACCATACAGAATATTAATATGTAATGCTATTTAAAAAAAAAAAACACCTGGCCTGGAAACGCAAGATAAAATTCGTAGTGACGTTTCCTGTCCAAAGTTAACCGCTTTGAAGAAAGAGCGTTGTCATAGGAAGAAAGATTATGATAAAGAGATTGTGATAATCATCGGTGCGAGCTCTGATTGTGTTTGAGCAGAGTTTAAAATGATATCTGATTATATTATTAGTGATATATATATATATTTAAGATTGTTGCAGTCCATTTATATACTGTTCATTACTCATTATGATATAAAGTTGTCACTGTTCATACTGATATTAACTGTATGTATCATGTTAAATGTAACTCGTATATCTAATAATTTAAGTAATTGAATCATCGTGCGATCACATGTATGGATAAGTGTATGTTATGTGCGTATATATGTGGTGTATTTGTACATGATGTAAAGTATGCTCTCGTTGTGTGTCTGACTGCGAGCGCAATTATAGCGCGCGTGTACTGTATAAAATATCTTAAAAATTGTTCCCAGAAACTCTTTGTGCAAGATAATGAGAGCGAAAGAGAAGGGGAGAAGTGTTAAAAAAAAAAGAACACTGTAACATTTTAAGAAAGTCAAAAGATTTATATGTAAGCTAATGTACTATAATTTTTTTTTTAGTTTAAGAATGTTGATTTTTATTTCTCACAGAATATTAAATAAATAATATATACAAAACAATCTGGAATAAATGAACATTTTTTATTCCTTGTGATCGAGCACGCGACGTTTCACCGAGCTAATTCCATTCGCAAAAAGAACGGAGCCGAGTATTTTTTTTTCGACGTTAAAAATGAAGGGTTGTGTTTCGAAGTGCGTAGCCTTGTCCTAGATTACGCTAGTGTAGCGCACGCTGCGCCACATAGAGCCGCATATGCGCGGAAGAAGAGCGTGCGATTGACGTCAATCAATCAGGTTGGTTGACCGTAATCGACTTGACAGAGTGTGTGTAGTGTTGTGTAAAAAGTGCGTTTGTGCTGTATTATCATGAGTTGTGGATTTGTTACCTGCGGCCCGAACGAGGCTCTCGTTGTTTCAGGTAATCGAGCGATCTCTGATCAATCAGAGATTATATTACTCTCTTTACGTTTGCATGTGCGTACGTGCGCTTATCTCTGGTATTCCGTAAGAGGAAAAAAAAATGGGAGAAGCTTTTCCGCCTGCGAGTTAATTGATTTTGATGAGCGAGTCGGGAGGGGGGGGAGGTGCGGAGGAATGCGGCATCTATTAAGAGTTGTGCACACACACGTATACATAAAATACACTATTTTACTTATGGAAAATTTACCGTTTCGTTTGTTAACGTACGTCTGTATAAAAAAAGTATATAGCTTTTAATTTTAATTTAACGTATTGTTTTGTGATACACCGTAGAGTAGCGTTTGCACAGTTGTCAGTAATTCTGAAGCTTGAACTGACAACAATGCAAACAGAGGATCGCCAAGTGATCAAATACTGTGTTGTAAAATTGTTTTAGAGACTGTGGTTGTATTTATAATTATATTCAAACTTTTGTTTGAAGGATGTTGCTACAGCAAACCTCTTTTGGTACCTGGAGGAAGGGTATTTGTTTGGCCCATTGTACAACAAGTACAAAAGTGAGTGTAAAAGTGCTATATAATTGACTATAAAATGTAAACAATGACAAGAAACTTTAAATACAAATTGTTTTCTAGAATTTCTCTGAACACAATGACGTTACAAGTCGAAAGCCCAACAGTGTACACCTGTCAAGGAGTACCAATATCTGTAACAGGCATAGCACAGGTATTTGAAGGAATATGTTATGTTCTAATTTGAATCTACAGCTTGCTTGAAAACTTAGCAGTCCCAGCAGTAATAAACTTATTAGTACAATTTTCATATTTTGAAAGTTTGATTTACAAATATTTGTTTTTTTTTTCTTAATTTAGAAGATATCTGTGATATTGCAATATACACATTGTTTGACACTAGGTAAAAATTCAAGGACAAAATGAGGAGATGTTATCTACGGCATGTGAACAATTTCTCGGAAAGTCTGAGGACGAAATACACAACATAGCTCTTGTCACTTTAGAAGGGCATCAACGTGCCATAATGGGCAGTATGACTGTAGAAGTAAGCTAAGATATATTGGAACAGCAAGAAAACTTAATTGACATACTGTTTACAGTTAACTTTTTACAATCAATTAATAAAAATAATGAGCATTAAAAGTTTTAATTTGATTGTGAAATTTATAATCTTTATTGCAGGAAATTTACAAAGATCGCAAAAAATTTAGCAAGGAAGTTTTTGAAGTTGCGAGTAGTGATCTAGTTAATATGGGCATTACTGTCGTGTCGTACACACTGAAAGATATTCGGGATGAAGAAGTAAGTTTGTATTATATTTTTATTATCGTACAAACAATATAACTGAAATACATATAACACACAAATTTTAATGACAAAAACATAAGAGTGTATAAGCATCAAATATTTTCAAATACAAAAAAATATATTAACAACATACAATACAAAAATATAATCTAGCCTATTTATATTTTTAATCTAATAATAATATATAATACACACAATAATGTACATCTCCAAAATTATAACAGACATACTGAAGTGAAAATTAGCTTGCAAAAGACCCCCTTTAAGTAATTAAAAGTGATGTCAATTGAAATGTGAATAAAAAAAAGTTATTTGTTTGTTAATATAGTTAAATCATACATATTGCAAATATTGAATTCTTTTTTGTTTTGCAACTTGCAGGGGGCAAAGGTATGTTAAAAATTTTATTTTATCACTGTTATATCTGATGTGTCTTAGCACACCGCTATGTCTTCCGACGATGTTATCGCAGATTCTCCAGATTCTCTAGAAAATTATAATTTTTACAGTCTACTTGTATCGCTTATTCTAACAATGGCACAATCGTGCTTACGTGCAATAATTTGTTTACTAAATACACACATCGTATCACTGTTTCAATTCAATATTAAGACATGTTTTTAAATAGTGAGAAATGTTAAGGTGACATTCTCTGTTTCAAATATTATATCATAATATTTCTTTATTAAAAAGTTGTATTTTATGGAAGTGCAGTTTATTAAAATTGTTACAGTATTACTTTTAGTCAAAAAATTCTTTTTATTATTAAAAAAATAGCAGAGTGGTAAAAACAATGTTAAAATTTCTCAAGAGAATATTAAAAAATATTTTACAACTATTTAAAAATACTCTTTGATATTGCGTCAGATCAGTGATATGTATATACACACACACATATATGTTGCCTTTATGTTACTTAAACATTGCTTACTCAAATGCTAAGATCATTGTATAACATTTCATTGTGTTTACTTGTGCAAATTCCTCATGTAGAAAGCTCATTTATAATATTTATAGGGTTACCTGCAAGCGCTCGGTATGGCACGCACAGCAGAAGTGAAGAGAGACGCTAGAATAGGCGAGGCGGAAGCTCGCAGGGACGCTCAGATTAGAGAAGCTATTGCCGAGGAACAAAGAATGGCTGCGCGCTTCTTGAACGACACAGAAATCGCAAAAGCGCAACGTGATTTCGAACTGAAAAAAGCTGCTTACGACGTTGAAGTTCAGACCAAAGTAAGATTTTTATTACACATATTTCTTTTTGACGCGCGTTTGTTTTTGTAAGCAGTTTTTTACGTTGGGTCGTTTGTAGAAAGCCGAGGCCGAAATGGCTTTCGAACTGCAAGCGGCGAAAACCAAGCAAAGAATCATGGAAGAACAAATGCAGGTGAAAGTCGTAGAACGTAGTCAAGAGATCGCTGTACAGGAGCAGGAAATGATGAGGCGCGAAAGAGAATTGGACGCAACTGTACGACGTCCCGCCGATGCGGAAAAGTACAGGTAGGTCTTTCGCGCGCCGAAGTTTCGTTAAATCTCTTATCGGGCGAACGATGTCTGGTTTTTTCCAGATTAGAAAAAATGGCCGAAGCGAACAAATTACGCCTCGTTATGGAGGCAGAAGCCGAGGCCGAAGCTATTAAAATACGCGGTGAAGCGGAAGCCTTTGCTATCGAGGCGAAAGCCAAAGCGGAAGCGGAACAAATGGCGAAGAAAGCTGCCGCGTGGAACGAGTACAAGAGCGCGGCTATGATCGATATGATGCTGGATACACTTCCAAAGGTATGTCAACCTTTAGGCGGATATATTCGCTCGCAGGAACTGTGCCGCTGCGGCGACTTATCCGTTCAGACCGATACAAGTTCAAGAATAATTCAAGTTCACAGGACGCGGAGTCAAAAAATTATCAGCTGCGTAGCGCTCCGCGCTCTAAAAGTCAATATATTACATTCTGGATTAAAAAAATCGGTCCCTAATGATTAAAGATATACGTTGACTTTGAATTTTTCTTAGGTTGCCGCCGAAGTAGCCGCCCCTCTTTCCCAAGCAAAGAAGATAACCATGGTCTCGAGCGGTAACGGCACCGTCGGTGCCGAGAAACTGACCGAGGAAGTCTTCAGCATCGTTCAGCGTGTTCCGGAACTTGTTAAAAATTTGACAGGCGTGGACATTTCGAAGGTACAGTACGCACAAAAAAACGACTCGCGACTTTGTGCGCGTCGCAAAAATAACGAGTAAACTTATTTAAACTTTGCTGTTTCAGTCGGTCCACGCCGCGTAAATTGTGCAATGTTTACACATGAAGAACTTTAAGCTTCATCATCCGTTGTTCTTTGAAGTAGATTTATGAGGAAAAAAAAAGAAACTGTTTGGAATCTGCTTTTGATATATACATTCACTTTAAAAGTGTCTTATACGATATGCGAATCGAGTACAATATTGAAATTTTTTTCTCTAGAAAGAGATTTTCGAACACTTTCGCTGCCATTCCGTTTGTTTCTACACGTGTGTGCGTGCCGAGAAAAAAAAAGATATTGACGTATTCAATTATTGTCTCTGCAAAAGAAGCAGAATAGTGTGAATTTGAATTTTATCCATTGCTGCAATTTTAAAAAAGAAGAGTTACACATTTGCACGGGAAATTTCGTTCGACCCGGTCATTCCAATAGTTCTTTATCTTGAGACAGTGAAAGTGCGATATTGTTGTATTATTGATATTATTGTCCGAACATTCTTTGTGTGTGAGATTAACATATTTGACTAACTTAATATACATATATATATATACACATATTGATTCTTGTGCATCTCTGTAAAAATGCGGAGCGCAGAATTGCACACTTGTGTGTCGAATCTCCCGACATCGCAATCTATGAACTTCTCTGTAAGTCTATGCCAATGTACGTGCCGAAAATACTGTATTTCCATATAAATGTCTTATTGTATACATCCTTGTCGGATATTTTTGTTCAGGGATAAAATTTGATCAGTATTTTGCGTTACATTTCGATTTTCACTCTAGACATTTTTTTTTTTTTTTTTTTTTTTTTTTCTTTTTTACAAGACGGAAAACGACCATAACATATATGTATATTTTATCTTGTAGACGTTCGTACGCGTTCAAAGATCGCTGTGATCTGTGACCATTTGTACGAATCATAATTAATTACGTACCCACATAGCTTTTGAATAAATTCTTTCTAACTCGTACATTTATACGCCCGTACATATACACACCAGCTTTAAGTAAATGTATTATTCATTTCCATGTAAAAAGAAAAAAAAAAACAAAGAAGAAGTAAATGTTACTAGCGTATAGATCGCGTGTGTGGATTCATTTGTTTTCACCTTTGGTTGGGATCTTTAATTTGTAATTCGCTCTCTTGACACATGGCGACGTTTTTAGTTAAGATGTTCGATATTGAAACATTTAATCGATATTAAGTACACGCGCAAGTCGCCGACTGTTGAGAAAAACTTCTTCCCAAGTATCGGTATTTACATTTTGAGAAAGAAGGTGAAAAAAAAAAACAGAATGGGGGATTTGTACAAATCTTTTTTAATAGACTTCCTAGCGGGAGGTCTTTCCGCAACAATCGCTAAGACCGCAGTTGCTCCTCTGGAAAGAGTGAAACTGTTGCTGCAAGTGCAACACACCTCGCCACAAATCAGACCCGAGCAACGATACAAGGGTGCGTTGTGGTTACAATTTTAATTAAAAAAAAAACAAATTTCGTCCTGTTCTCCATGTTGCAAACTCAGACATCCCGTAAACCGTCGAAATCCCATTAGGTATGATGGACGCGTTCGTGCGCATACCTAAAGAAACAGGATTCGCCAGTTTCTGGAGAGGCAATCTCGCCAATGTTATCCGATACTTTCCGACTCAGGCGCTCAATTTTGCGTTCAAAGACAAATTCAAAGCCTGGTTCCTGGAAGGCGTGCCGCGGGACGCGTTCTGGCAACAGTTCGCGGGAAATTTGGCCGCCGGCGGTGCTGCCGGCGCGACGTCGCTCTTATTCGTGTATCCGCTTGACTTGGCTCGCACTAGGTACGTTTTACCATGTGACAGAGTGTCACAAGATCTTCATCGGATGCTCGATATAAGTAATAACCAGGCACGCAATCTAATTGCTTTCTTTTAGATTAGCTGCCGATGTCGGAAAAAGCGAGAAGCGAGAATTCAAGGGTATAAATGACGTTATAGTAAAGATATTCAAATCGGACGGCCTGTTCGGGCTCTATCGTGGCTTCGCCGTCAGTGTGCAGGGAATTGTAATATACCGGGCGACATATTTCGGTTTTTACGACACTGCGAAGAGTATGCTACCCGATCCGAAAAGCACGCCGTTCTACATCCATTTTATAATCGCTCAAGTATATAGTTAAAAAAATATATAATCCTTTTCCTCCGTAAACAATTATACAAAATATACAAATTTGTGTTATTTGTTTGGTAGATAGTGACAACGGTGGCGGGGTTCGCGTCTTATCCCTTCGATACGGTTAGGAGACGAATGATGATGCAGTCGGGTCGAAGAAAAACCGACGTGATGTATAAAAATACGCTCGACTGTTGGATAAAAATAACGAAAACCGAGGGACCCGGGGCGTTCTTTAAAGGCGCATTTTCCAATATTCTTCGCGGCACCGGTGGTGCTCTCGTTTTAACGTTGTACGACGCGATCAAAGACTCGATCGAGAAAGCAATATCAAAAGATGTAACCAACTAGTCACACGTAAAAACTATCTCACGTGAAATTATACGATTAAGAGAAATATTTTCACATTTGTACTTCTAAGAATCTCTCTTTTAAAACAATAACAGTATGTACATTGCGGCTATATCAAAAACAATTTGATAAAAAACCAAGATTGTATATAGAAGTTGCTTTTTCATCTCTTACCGTTTATTTTTTAAAAGTCGAAATATATTTAAATTATTTAATACTTAAGAATTAAATAAATCAACATAGCTGTAAGAAATTGCATAATCTCTTATTCTACGGCGTTTATTTTTCTCAGACGAAATGTGTAGTTCAATTCAGCATGGTGTGACGATCATAAATATTCCGCCTTTGCTCGCGGACTTGGCGTTTCCACTTATCTTGTTGATGTCCGACTCTGTTCAGAACGTTGCCTCTTTCTCCCATTGGATGAGATGTTCCGGGTGCGAGGGACGAGTCGTCCTTTGCGATTAAAAATTGACAAAAAATATATTAGTTTGTTAACGTTCTCATGTTCACACGACAATCTCGACGTTTTCACACCTACCTCCTCGTTATTATGCTCGTGGTAACCAATATTTGCCGAAGCGTTATGTATTCGCTTGTTGAGTAAGGGATCCAAACAAATCAAGAACAACATATAAATTACCAACAACGATATAACCCATATAACTATTATCACCACAATCTGCAACAACAAGAATTAAATTATATAATCCATCATTAGCACTTTTACAACAATAAAAAATTATACTAAGAAATAAGGCCATACGAGCCATTCCCAGGATGTTGAGCGGAAACTGTATGTGTGTATATATATTGTGACGGGCACCTCGCTTTAGGATTGCGTAGCGACGGTGTCGCACACCTTCGGCACGTCTTTTTCTACATTAACTGAATAATTTACTCACCAAATCAGACCGTTGGGCGCCAGGCGTGTATTCACACGCCGTCTCGAATCATACAGCCAAAAATGTGACAATCTCGAAATGCGAAACTTCTCAGATAGAATCGACGTGACGGCAATTATGCTCAGCAGCTCAGTTAATCAATTCTTATAATACGGAGAAGCGTGGGCTCAGGAGGCGACATTATTTTAAGGTAGAGAAACTTAATCGTAACACACACCAATGAAACAATGCACAGAATATTATAAAAGAGAAATATAAATGTATTTATTGTGCGGCAAACAGCGGGTTGCGTACAAAATAATTTTCACGCAGAATAACACCTTCACACGCGTCTCGCTTCGACATAAGCCCGCGGCGATGATCTAATTGCGCGCAGATAACTCGAAGATAACCGCGAGATGTGGCGAGCGCGCTGGAATGCGGGGACGCGTACGCGTGCCGCGCGAGCGAGACGGACAATATAAAGAATGCGGCACAAAGAGGATTCGGCAATACGCGTGGCTCTATTTGCTCCAATACAGAATTGCATGAATAATTTTTCGTTAATGCGCTATACACGGAGTATAATAAACTACGGCAATATACGCGACGAGATTTCGAAGGTACAAGAGTCGCGTTGAAGATTGAACTTCTATATCGACGACGCACGGACGGACAAGAAAGAAAATAGACAAAAAAAATTACAATAACACACGCGAACGTATAACGAGCTACACGCAGCCCGGATTGGGCGATTCCTCAACACGAAATAATATTTCTCCGTTGTTTTCTCAACGGCAAAACGCGACACAAAAATTAGATCGGCAATATATAATCTCGATATCGAGCTCGCGGGGCATCCCGTCGAGACTCGATTCAATGAATTAATACCGCGACAAGAACATATGCGAGAGAGAGTCAGCCACACTTACGTTCGTCGATCTCTTTATAGAAGACGCGGCAAATCTCCACCGGTGATCGGGTGTCACAGCGTCTCGGCCCTGCTCGGGGTGTCCGGCTCTCTTTGCTCTCGGCACAGTCACACTCACACACACGGCGGCGAACTCACGCGTCCGACGGTACTTGCAACAATGAGCTCTTATCTGTTGGTATTCTAGCTCCTTCGCTTAGCGCTGATCTTCGCGCTAAGCAGCTAAGCCAATCAGCTGGAATCTTTCTCGGCGCTGTGATTGACGGCCGTC
>QVOA01021644.1:0-29720 GCA_014825685.1 Pseudomyrmex cubaensis
TTTTGAATAAAAAATCATATTTTTCTTAGTTTTCAATATTTTTGGCTAAAAATTTATATTGATATTCTCAAGAAACCAAAGTCGACGAAGTTAACTCGACCCAGTGTGTTCCCCGAGGGTTAATAGATCCTAACTAATAAAAAACCATTTCTTCATGATAGAGTTTGCAAAACTTCGAAGCAATCGCGTTCTCAGACAATATATTTTGAATAAACATTCTATTACCATTAGAATGTTTTTCTCGAACTTTAAACATTATTTTTCAGCTATAAAAACATGTAAGGTTTTACACGAATTTTAAGCATTTTAAATACAAAAACGTAAAATTACAGTTTTGACCAAGTCTTTTTGTAGGGGATCCAATAAACCGCAAATAGTTGTCTTTTATGTGACTGATATTGAAAGGTATATTAACAACGTTAACATATCCTACATCCAAAGTCGTCAAAAAGAAGAATTGGAACCTTTGTACGGATAATAAATCGATCGGTTTTGCTTAAATGTTTTAAATGATTGAGTAAATAAAAGCAGAAACTGTCTGCACGCGCGATCGCATCTTTGTCTTAGGTTTTAGTTTCGCTCTGTCTCTTCTTTTGTTCGAACGACACAGATTTCCTACTTTCCTGGATTATTTCGTTAAACATCGTCATTTCGATAATCAATGCTCGTGTTTGCGCTCGAGCTGAGAGAAAATTGACGCCAAAGATATTTCGACCCATTTGAGTTAATTTGAATCGCGCTTGCGAGCTCAAGAAATTGAATCGCAGAAACAATAAAGTTAAATCGTGTGAAACTGCTTCTCGTACAAAAAAAAAAGTCTTTTTCTTGCTCAAAAAGTTTCGAGAGATCGTTATCAATACAGATAACAATATTAATTATATATTCACTTAGTTATAAACGAGTAGATAAATTGTATTATATTGTTACAAAATATATATCATGTATATATTGTTGCAAAATTATTAGTCGCTACTTTTTGCATGAAGTTAACGCTCTAGTGCGCTATTTAATCATTCGTACTTCTAATCGTCAACAGCAGTAGCATCAATCTGTAACGATCTGTAACGATCTTTTCAAGGATACGCGACAGGTTGTCAATATAATGAGGAAGTGCCTCTGTTGAACGGCAATCGGGTTACCCAGATTCGATAATCAAGAGACGCCGCCGTACCGAGCTTTCTCCAAGGTCTTACATGTGTACGCGCACACGTGTATTTATCGTGCCATCTCGCATTCACAATATATTTTTGGATGTATTTCCGGATATTAACGGACAGTCGTCAATGAACGCGGAAGAAATTTCGACTTTCCTCGATTCGCGTTTTGTCGGAGATTATAGAGAATCTTCCTGGTCGGAGATCGTTCAAGAGATCCTCGCGACGACTGTGTATATAGGATATCCTCGTACAGTAAACGTGATCTTGCTGTTTTTCCGCTAACATTTTTCCGGACTCGCCGCGAGAGAATTCATCGTGTACATCTTCTCTCTGGCGGCAGTAAAGCACGTCGAAAGAGAAAAAGAAAGAAAGAGAGAGAGAGTGAGAAAGAGAGAGGAGGAGAGGAGTCGGTCAGCATTGATCGCCGCAGCAGATAGCTCGGAAAGCAACATCCATGGGAACGTAACGTCGGTTTTGCTGGCGATCAATAATAAAAGCGCGAAGCAACGTATAAACAAGGGACGAATAATTTTAGATATTAAACTAAAAAAACTGTTGTATATAGTTCTTATTTTACAATCAACATTTTACAGATACAGAGCACAGAAATAAAAGCGCTGAAGATTCGCGCGAAGAATAAATTCTTCTTGATCTTTTGTCAAATTCGTAATTACGTGTTCAACATGTGCGTGTTTTTTTTGTTTTTGTTTTGTTATTTTTTTAATAAAACAAAAGAAAATCAAGTCGATTGATACACTCAAGCAACGGCGATCGGCCGGACACGTTCAAATGGAACTGAACTTGTAATGAAAGTGATTTCCGCATGTTCACGGCTAATGTGCAAGATGTAAATGAAAAGATCGCATCGCGGTATATTAAGAGCGGTATAACATGATGTAATGCGCGTGTGTAACATTCTCATGACGTACATAATTTGTGTAACGTGTGCAAACTATTATGCTAAGTAATGTTATCGCGATTTGATCGACCCTGAATCAAGGTAAACTTGCGCAGAATGAAACCATGTGTGTTTAACATCACATCTTACTTAGAAAAGTGATTTATAATTACACATTATGTTATAAGAAACAGAAATATTGCGCGCTTGTAATCTGTGATCGTTTTTTGCGTTCATGAATTATTAATAATTTCTACAAAAATAATTTACATTCTATTTTTTCCGATTATTTGCTTGTTGCTAAATATTTCGAACTGGTAAAACAGCACCGTTATAATTTTTTCAATAATTTTAATTTGATTAATTGCTGCTTTCGAGATATACATGTTTTGAATTTTTAATATCAAAGTTCGGCAATAATTTATACGCGGATACGAGAGAAAGAGAAAGAGAGAGAGAGAGAGGCGCATAACGTAATTTCGGCACATTCATTTAATTATCATAACTTCCAGATATTTGATGGAATTAGCATACTTATGATAGATTTAATCGAAATTGGCCGGATGTTTCGAAATTTTAGGTTAACAAGAGGCCGAATTAATAGGCATGTCTTGTACGGTACAAAAGCGCTTTAGCGGATCATATTAAAAATCAGAGCGGTGCAACGAACTATTTATGTGCAAAAAATTATTCTCGTAATTTACGTCAGTATGACTATTTAACAACCAAGCTATCCGTTATTTCTACAACTATTCAAATCGCATTGCACATTAATTGTTATCATTTACAGATAAAATGCAATTTCAAGAAATTTAATAATAAATTTCAGCTTATATAATATCAAACTAGCGAAGATTAGTTTGGTCGTGTAAACCAATGTGCTAAGTGTTCGTACAAAATATATTTTGTATTTATTTTAAACACGTAAATTAATACACATAATAATTTGAATTAAATTCAAATCTAAAAATTCACTTAAGACGCCTAGTTTGCATCACATATAGATTTAATCCTCTTTAGAAATTAAAAATTTCATCGCAAAGAAGACATTTTAGCTAGTTAAATTTGGATCTCTCAAAAATATAATTTATCCGCAAACAAATAGAAACAAAATTGCATTGTAATGAAACTGAACTTTGATATTGCAGCGCGACCGATCGCTTACGCATTACTTATTATCTATCATAATGTTATAATATTATCTACAAATGTCTCTATTATGTATCTTATTATACTACTTATATATTATTCACATATTACTCAACTAATCTATTAGAGCTATGCAAAAGTGTGTTTTGTTTTGTAACTTTATTTTTACATCATATAATATAATTTAATCGTCAAAGTTTTTTATTCTTGTTATCTATAACATTTTGTCATCTTTCAGGTAAGTTTCGGATTTTATCGCGAAAAAAGATATCGGTTTGAAGATGATAAAATCGTCGATCTATTTTCGTATTTCGACCACGTCTCGAAAGCATTGTCTGATTAAAGCGTTCTGTATCGGAATAAGTGATAGTCCGAAAGCGTTAAGTCAGTTGAGCCGTGAGGAAGAACTTCTCAGCTCAAGTTAAGGATGATTTGCTAAGTGGCATGAGCAACACTTATTGTTGTAGTCACAGTGCGCGCGGCCTAGCATTGTCATGCAGCAAAGAATGATTTTCCGACTTTTTTGCCCAGTAAATAGTCTCCTTTATTCGAATTTTTTGGCTAAATTATTTAAGTAACGACCATAGCAATTAGCATTAATTATTTTATCCGAGAAGATCGTAAGAGCACAACTTTCATGTTTCGCTAAATATATAAAAATACCTTTCTTGACATGAATATTTGGTTTTGCTACTTAGGTGACGACTGGCCGGAGTCTATTCGTAAATGTCTACGTTTAAAAGTGCCGTATATACAATCTATTTTTCGTCGCTGATAACTATTTTCCATAAGAAAAAAATTTTTCTTACATTGTCTGGAAAGATGATACGTAACATGATCAACATGATACGCGTGTATTTAAACGACGAATAAAGCTGTTTTCCGAATGTTTTTTGCGATATCCACTTTCACTTCGCGATGGATTTTCATTTAATAACGCTTCCACAATATCAGCTTTCAATTTTTGTAATTTTCAAAAGCGCAGTCAGCCTTCCCCTCCTCTCTCATGTTACAGTTATCGTTTTTAGAATGAGAAAAAACCAGTATTTACAGGTATTGTAGAACGCCTTTGCCAAGAAAAAAGCAAATTGATTCACATGCTTTAGCAGCGCTTTTTCCTTGTTTGAATTCGTATCAAATGCAGAGTCGAATATAAAGTTTTTTGTGTATATCATTACATATATATTGTGTTCGGAAACACCACTCGTGTGTGCACTTTATCGCTCATCAGATATAAAACAAAGATAGAATGATGCTTGTGTGCACATCACGAGTAGTGTTTCCGAACGTAGCCTTCAATCATAAGATATGGCATTTCATAGATTTCAATATCAATTTTACAAATACAAAACAACGCGAATTTATTTGAATTTCAAATAAATATACCAGAGCGCCGAAAAAAAAAAACTAAACCTTTTGCATATCCTTAATACATATTTTTACTCGTGCAACTGACGCTTAATTTCAAATTCTGGAGATCGGAATTAAAAAAATTAAATCTTAAATGAAAAAACCTTCTAATTTGTTTTTTTACTCTTCAGACTTAAAACATCCGAAAACACGTTACGAATAAACGGCAATAGTTTGCATGATACATATGAGGTGTTCTTTTAATGGGTTAACAAGACCGCGGTGAATTGGTAACTGGGTCACCGGTTGCCTCAAGTGAACTTACGTTAAGACGACCAGCTCGCCGCCGTTCATTCTTATCTCCTTCTCATCCCGCTCTCTCATCAAGGCGGTGTGACTCCCCGCCGAGGATCAACGGCGACGTTACCTTCCCCTTCAGGTGCCTCCGATATTTCGTTCCCGTTCCTCCTCCACTTTGAAAGCGACTCGTCGCATACTCGTCGGACCTGTGTGACTGACTGTAACGGGATTCCACAGATATATACGCACGTAGCCGGTCGTCTTGTATTTTATGGGCGACATACTCACACGGCTTATACGCGCGCTCGCGCGCGATCGTGAATCTAATCGAAGAGAAAAAGACATAAGTCCTTAGTAAATTAGCTCTTTTTCTTCTTTCACAACTCGCGTGTAAAAAACATACACACAATAGTGTCTTACAAAATTTCGAGAGATGATGATTTGAACGTAACTGGCCAACAGCAAGGAGAAACAAATGAATACAGAAACATCACTTCTTCTTATCTTGAATTGTTTTGGTGCAAGCATACACTTTCACATTGATTTATTGTTCGTAAAATAGTATAAATTTTAATTAATCGGTTATATATTTTATTATATAGTTATTTAAACATTAATATTTGCATGCTTATTAGTGAATCAATAATTCACGAATAATTAGTTCAAATGACAAGCTGCATACACGTAAATTACTTATACGTTAATATCATTTATAAATAAGTATTAGGTGTTGTTATACAATATAATATAAATTCAAATACTAAAAGTGAAAAGGAGAATATCTTTGGGTTCAGCTTGGAAAATCCAAAGTAAGAAATTAAAATGGACGTGCTGAACCGGGTAGCGAGATGTTGTGCTGATTGAAATTCAATGATTAAACTTTACCAGACGTTTCAACTATATTTTGAGTCATCATGGGATACAAAATTATGTTACAAAAGTAGCAAAGAGTTAGATAAATAGAGTTAAATTTTGTTACAATTAAATTAAAATCTCAACCGCAAGATGTTAAAAAGACGAAATGACAAATAAAACGCATTTGAATTAAACAAACCATCTAGATCTAAATTCTTCAAACAATGGATATAAAATTGTCAAGTTATGTCAATGCGTTAAAACAGAACCCGGGAAAAAATAAATTAAATCCAAGTAGATCTAATTTGAATCTAACAAGATAAAAAATGGAAAAAGAGATCTAATTAGATCTAAATTAGATCCAAATTAGATCTAAATAGATATAAGTAGATCTATATAAATTTACACTTTTTTATCATTAGATATACTTCATATCTATTCAGATCTACTATATTAGATCAACTCAGATCTGTTAAGATCTGCTTAGATCTAAGTAGATCTAAATAGATCTAAAGTAGATCTAATAAAAGTGGAAATTTACATAGCTATTTCTGCTTCTATTTAGATCTACTTTATATCTATTTAGATTTTGGATCTAATTAGATCCATTTTTTTAGTTTTTTATCTCGTTAGATTTAAAAAAAATCTACTTAAATTTTATTCATTTTTTCTCGGAAAGATAGTAATAGTAAAAAAGCATTGTTCGAACCAAAAGTGGATCAAAAGTCAAATTTCAAAAATATGTACAAAGTGTGTGCTCTCTTTATCGGATAAGTAAGTTATTTAGATATCTTGTCAAAAACCGGTAAATATGTGTAAGTACATGTTTGCAAAACTTTAATTTACCACATTAATTTTTTACAGAATTACTTGACCAATTTCGAAATATACATATATTTACGTTATATCAAATATTGAATTTGATTTTTAATTACAATTTTGCGTTTGATATGATATTAGTATGCTTTGTTTTTTTTTTATGTACATTTTATAATATAAAAACTAATATATACGCGTTCATATATATTTTCATATATACATATATTTTCTAAATACTACTTCATTGTATAAAATATTTATTTATAAACGCATTTTTAAATAGTAGTATATAAATTATTATGTGTAAACTTAGTTTAGAGTAAACCTAGTTCACTACTATAAACTAGTTCACTGCTACTAATAGGTAGCAGAATATTTGGTAAACTTTAAACCTGATCAAGAGAATATGCGTTGGGATATTATCCTCTTGCGATTCTCCCAGTTTTTCTGGTATACGTGCGAGAGAGGCTGATATATAATTTCTGTACCGTTACCAAAGGACAAATATGTACGCCGATCTGGTAATCAGATCTGCAAACTTACAGCTACTACGTGAGTGATTACCGTATGCTAAAATACCAAAAAACATGCAAAACTTATTTAGTGTCAATGAACGCATGATATTGTCTTCACAGTTATCTCACTGAACACTTAAAAACATAAATATATGACGAAAAACCTAATTATTTTGTTATTTAATTTTCTATTTTATTTATTATAAGATTGATTTTTATGTTGTCACTAGATCAGAGTAAAGCAAAACAAACACAGTATTGAATTATTTTTATTTCTTGATGTAACTGTTCAATGATGTAAAAGAGCTTTATATCGTAGATTGTGCAATTTACTTTCTTGTAAATACAAGCGGATTATTTTTTACATCATTTTGATACCTCAAAGTCAGGTTTAAAATTGAAAAATGCTTTAAAATCGTCGTCGATCCAATGCCAAGAGCCATCTTTATAAATAACTTAAAATGTCTTAAAGCAGATCTATCTTTAGGTTTAAAGAAAAATTTTTAATTTAATGCCTGGCTAATACAAATCTCTCTTAATACGGTTGATATAAATTTTTCAAAACTGAAATGTCTTGCGAATAATTAATTCTGTTCGTTTTCATTTCACAGATGGCTACTGAGAAACGTGTCTGTCTGTTCGTCTTTCTCACATTGACATGCGGTTTTTCTCATTCCTGGACACCTCAAAATGAAGGTAATTGCGGCAGTTTGTGCTTGTAGCGCACATTTATTCTAATAAAACACTGTTTAATATTTGAAATTTTACTTTAAGAATTATATTTTAAATAACACATCAACATTAAGTCAAGAAAAATATTATGTAATAATAAATATAACACTGAATATATCTTCTTTTTAACGTTAAAAAAAAAAACTAATAGCTATGTGAATACAAAAACAAGACCTGGGACTCGGGTTTTTCCACTTTTTACAAATTGTTCTTGCTACGTTAATATGCGTGCCGGGTGTGTGTGGTTCGTACCGCAAAATGAGATGTTAAAGTCGACAGTCATTACTGACACCAAATTCTACTTTCCGTCTTCCTTTGAGGAAAATCAACAACAAAGAGGTGGGGTCGAAGAAAGAAGCTTTTCGCCATACTTGCAACCATTTATTCCGGTCGCGTTGGGAACACAAACGAGGTAACATTCGATTTTTTGCTGAGCCGCGCGAATATCAATGTCGTTCGCACGCTACTTTCGGTTGCAGTGAGCACGAGAGGAAGGTCAAGGGTCGCGCGGGAGAAAAAAACACTAACGTCGGTATTTCGTGTTTCAACGCGCCGGGTCGCATTCTCGCGAATTTTTGACACGACAAATATTGACACTAAATTCTACTTAAAGCTTCAGGCTTTTTCTTGAAACTCGCGAAGGAGATTTCTCCTCGGATCTATTTGCGCAAGACGTATGAAAATTTTAAGAGACACGTTGAAAAGCGGCACGCGTATCCGGGGAATAAACGCCGCGAATATACAGAGATATATATCCCAGGATGTGCTGGATATTCTTTCAATAATAAATGCTAGTAACACAGAACGTGAATTTCTTCTCAGAAAAACGTAAGCAGTTATTTTAATCGTAAAATTCGAGTTATTCAACTTTTACTAAATAAAAATGCAGTCTTTGAGGACGCAAATTAAACTTCAAGAATGTAATCAGATTCAACATTCTTGCTTTTTCAGTAAATATTTAAATAAATCCTAAAAAAAAACAAGATATCATGTAAGATTAGATTTTATAGGAAGATATCTTCCTATAAAAAGATTTATAACTTTACGGTGTTATATCAATTATAGAAGAGCAAATTACCAATTCTAAAACTTTCTACGTAATCTATTGAGAGCAAACTCTAACGAAAGAATTTAACAATGTCTATCTCTCTCTCTTTCTCTTGCATATAAATATTCCAACGTCATAAATTTAAAAGAGTTTAATGCTTAATCCACTCTCTCCACTCGATCTACTCGAAATTATTCTTGGTGCACATCAAACGTGCAACTGCATTTGAATATTTGTTAATATATATGCAACGACTTTGCCCCATATATGTATAGACATTCGCCTTTCTCCACTTTCGCGCGTTGATTTGTGTCAAGAGAGCATGTGACGTGCGCGACACATTCATATAATATCTCTTTCTCTCTCGTGACATTTATAGCTCCATGATACTTTATCACACATTATATACGTTTTCTCTTTTGCGGCAATATTTTTTTCCCGCTACACTTTCAATATATCTGCTGTATCAAATTTATTTATATTGATCTATCAAAAGTCAAATACTTTCTCTGAGTATATCTATCGTATAAACAAACATATAAGTTTGATTAACAAGGAATTAAAATCTTTATTTTATGTAAGTTTTACAGGATTTACTGAAGCAAGTGCAACGATACATATTGAATGATTATAATTAAGTAATTTATTTGTTATTAAATATAATAAAATGAGTGAAAGACGCAATACATAAAATTAATTAAATTCAGAAGTCAACTTCTTGTTGTGCAAAGTTTATAGAAATGTAATATATTTTGACAAATATGTATACCTCTATTGTAATATCAAAAAACTTAAAATTAACTATTAAAACTTTACATGCGCATACGTTAAAATAATATGAATTCTAATATGTATATATATAACTTTAAAACTCTCTCTAATCTGCATATTATTTAACTTTTACTTTGTCTATTTCAAAGTGCATCTTGTCAGCGCAAAAATATATGGGAATGTGTGCGTGAAAACAAAATCCTTCAGTTTTATGAAAAGGTTGATTTGTGCTAGTTTCCTACATGTATTCTACCTATTTCTTATATAACGTTGCAGTAGAATAAATGGAAGATTATAATAGAAACACAGGAAATTGCGCATTATCGCGATGAGATACTCGTTTAATGCGCATTCATAATAAGCATTCTCTCAAAGTGTCCATTTTCACACGAACCGGTTATTGATTGATAAACAACTGACTTATTATAGAACTTTATCTTCTCTTGAGAGACGCGAAGAAGACGTAATTTACATAATCCGGATAAATTCCGCGACGCGTCCGGATCTTCGGGAACGTTCGCGTGGAGCAACGCGATGTTTTCGATTTAAATCGCATCAATAATTTGTGTGCTCGCCGCGAAGCTTTTGAGAATCGTGCATCATTAATACGACGTTTCTCGTTTCAAGCGCGATTCTATTATACAGAAGATCGATAACGAACGCGGTATTAATTTGCGCCGAATTACGTCATTTACGTTGTCGGTGATGATTAAACAAGCAGCTCGTGCACTTTGTAAAGCACTTTCATAAAGATCGCCTACGAGTTTTCTATTGACTGACGCACGCGTCACGTGTGTCTCTCAACAATAATATACAACACACAATCACGCAGCCCACAATCGCGCGATTCAATCTGTATTTCGCGACGATATTGCAATCTGTCGCGGTCGATCTAAATTGCAAATTGTTTAACTCTCTTTTCTACGTTCTATAGGAAAGAAAGTTAATTGATCCTAAGATGTTATGCGGAAAAAATAAGCAGACTTGATCACGCGAGAGAACACATTTGCATATCACAATCTCGGTATATAAAGACAATTGGAGATTACAACTTTCAAGTTTTTAATTAGTCGGAAAAACGCTAGAACTTTTTCTGTCTATATGTATAATTCAACATATTCGTTATCATCCCTCATGTTATTATTACTCTTCTCTGTGCCGTTTTGAGAAACTTTATTTTTCTTATCCGATAACTCAAAAGTCTAGAAAGCATCTGGGAAGTTTTGATGCGGTTCAAATGACTTTCGCGAGACTTTCGGAATAATATTTGTGCTTTCTGAGCGAGCGTACTATTTACACACACAGCGAAGCGAATGCAGCATACCGATGATTATAAATACAAAGCGGATCGGTAGATGAGTCCAAAAATCTGGAACGCATACCAAAAATCTGGAACGCGAAGATCCCCAGACGAGTATTACGAACGTGGAGTAGGTCATCATTTATCAGCAGTGTGTGCAAACGTGTAGAAGGCACGTGCAGCGGAGCCTACATGCTTGCTCATCTATGTATGCTTTGGTCAGCTAAGCATAACCGGAAAAGATAGCAACGTGTGTGCAAGCACAACACACGCGCGCGAACTGCTACATATTTCTTTGATCGGTGTATTTTTTTTTTATTCCATTATGATATTAACTTGATATCGTTGATGATTCACATTTTCTCTTGCGTACAAAAAAAAATTGAAAGAAAAACTCAAAAAGATATCATTGTCTGGAGTATCAGGAGCATTAAAAGAAATAAAGATCAGTTTCGTGAAAAAAATATCTTTCATCTCGTTTTCTTTTTTAAACATAACTCAAGATCAATGTGTGTCGTCTACATTCGTAATTCTTTATTTTTACCTCTTTGTTCGTTCGATTGCAACATTGAATTGAACTAAAATAGAATCGTTGCAAAATAAATGAAACGTCCGTTACATTTTTGATCGACGCGAGAATGTTCATTTAATGTTCTCTTCTACAAACAGCGCGCGATGTTACCAATAAATTTGATATTCGCTTGTTCTGTGAGGATATAAGATGAAAGCAGTGCGTCTCGAGAGTCTTATAAATGCGATAATACACCTCACAACTCAAACATCAAACGGAGCGGATTTCGAAAGCCTCTTCTTCGCGTCACGCGACGCGACGTGTCCGAAATGATAATGAATCGTTTATGATGATTTTATCTTTCTTTATCATTCTTTTAAACCTCGTAAAACGTTTCTAATGTTACATGTATGAAAAATTGACTGAATTTACAAACGCAAGTCTCATAAGTTTTCTTGTACATAAAAACTGAAACAACTTCTGCAAGAATAGGATTTTTATAGAAAATTAAAATTATGCACTTTGAGAGATTGAGTGTTTTCTCTGATTTTTTTTTCAGGAAGAAAGTTATTCGGAGGTTACACGATAGTGCCAAAGGCGTGCCGGCCGTCGATACCGTCGCGCATCAAGTCGAGCGAGCAACCGATATGCATGTTCAATTACGAATGCACGAGGCGCAACGGCGAGGTCGTCGGCGCCTGCATGGACGGCTTCCTTTTCGGTGCGTGCTGCCAATTGCCACCGAAGAGCTCGGCGAGTGGCGACTCGCTTGGCAACGAGGAACTTTTGCATATGCACCAGATCGATCACGTACCCAACATACCTATTCTATTGAATTCAAACGGCATGCCGATCGGTATGTCGGCATCGCCAAGTGACGAGACTACAAAGACCGACAAATTGAACGCCTCAAATTATCTGAACAGTGAGACGACATACATAAAACTGTCCAGTTTGAATCAGGCTTCTCCGTCGCCTGATATAACAAATAATGGTGAAAAAACGCAAGTACCTGAGCAAGCGGACATCAGTCACTTGGTGGAAGAGTTCCCGGCTCTGTTAGGTCAGCAAGATGTTATCGACGATCTAAGATTGCCGGGACTGTTGACTCATTCAGATTCCAATAATGATATTCAGGACCATCAGGACCCGTCGATGACGAATCCAGTCACAACACTGTTGAGTCCGGATCAGATTCTTCAAATAGCGGATCCGGTGGATCAGCTTCCGGTATTGTTCTCTCAGGGACTTAGTAAGAATAATCACAGCGATCCGGAAACGATATTGTTGAACGAGAATGGCACAATGCTCGAAGAAACTAACAATCCGGACGAGATTTTCCGACCTCCTGTCGCAACGACGATCAACAATATTACGCAAGGTGGAAGCACGTCGGGCATTTGGATCAAGTTTCCAGAAGAATCCGCCTCTTCCGCAGAGTTGACGTCCATGTCGCAAGTTCCGAAATCAACGACGCCTGTAATATTGAAAGCGCCCGTGGTAACCCAGATGTACAACAACGTGCAGAAACTCACGAGCAACTCGCTTAGCTCTCAAATGACAAGCACTTCCGAGAAGATGAACACAGTTGAAAAAAAAATGACAAATTCGATGCAAATGGAAATTACTACACCAATGACTGCTTCTGGTGTAAAAGATGAACTGGTAAAAGTACCGACAATTACTTATGATATGCCCAACAAGAAGAAGGATGACGTCCTCGATAAGGAAGAAATCGCGATCAATCACATAATCTCTATTCTGAATGACACAACGCCAAAATCGGAAGTATCGGTGACTTTGCCGGTGCCTAATTCGTCTCCAGTTCAGTCCTCTTGGGTGAGCATCGACGAAACTGCGAAGCCCGTTCATCATTTGAAAGTGCCGAGCCATCGACCCACCACGCCTTCGACGTCCTCGACTTTCCCTTACACTTTTTACAAACCTAGCTCACTTCACAGTCTTTCCTCGACGTATTACAATTATGAACTCGTTCCCACTGAAACCACTTACACATCGCAGCATTCGACCTTTAGCAACTCGCATGTCTCGCGGCCGTCCACGCAAACGACTTACTCTGGCGCTTCTAGCGGTGTTTTCTCGACCTACTCTGGCAATCGTCCAACAACGAATCCTCCGGCGCCAACAGTAATAGTTCTTGGTCCTCTTGGAACAGAATATACTACGAGAACTACTCAGAAACCTATAACGAGAAAACCCTCTGGCTCGTCTTCTACCAAGCCCGTAGTAATTAAAACTACTCCCGTAAAAACTACTCCCGTAAAAACTCAAACAGTCAGACCCGCCACGCTGGTCAGCACCAAGAAGCCCAGCGTGTCTACCACTATCACTCATAACATCAGCACCGTCATCTCCAACGTTGCAACTAGCAACAACGTGGTCTCTACCAGCTACATCAGTGTCAATCTGAAGGACGGCACCAGCGCGAAACCAATATTCGAAGTCAGCACCGAAGCAATCGCGTCGCCAACTGTAAGTACAAAGGACCGACCGACCACAAAGAAGCCTTTAATCTGGACTACGCTCTCTTCGTGGTCGGATAAGCCGTCGTTCCATCCAAAACCGTCGACGCCCAACTTTCATTGGCCGGATGAAAATTTGACGCCGGTCAACAATGTTATTATCAAAGATACTACAATCGACTTTAAGGCCACTACTAGTACACCTTGCGACGACGAAACCGCAGCGCCGGACGATCTCATCAACTTCCCGCCAGTGCGAAACCCGAATCTCAACATCTCTATGCCAATCTCGCAGCAAGAGAAACCGACCATTGTCGAAATATATAACAACACTGGATATCCGGACATCGAGCTGATCAGCGAAAATGACATTCCGACGCCTACGTTTATCGAGGATGATGTGCTGACAAACAAGGTGGACGCCTTCGTCAATAAGATCGTCGAGTCGCTGCAAGGAAACTTCCAGGTAACGTCAAGATGTAATTTGTTCATTTGTAAGAGTTTTGTGCGCAGCGCTCTTTAAAACAAAGTTCTAGATTAAGTTTTAAACAAATGAAATACGTAACTTTTAACGCTTTGAGTGTTATGAGAATAGAGTTTTTTTCTAAACACGGTTTAGATATTAAAATCCCATTATTTGTATGTCAGAAATAGAAACGCTGTGAGAGTGTGTCAATTTCGAATATTTTATTCTCTTTTGCTCTCTATGATTTTCATGCATTTTATGCATTACGTGTGAATAATCAAGCTCTTCGCAATATATCAGCATTTCTTTTCAAGCAAAATAAAAACATTAAGAATATGATGATAAAAATTTACTGGCATTTAAATGCGAATGTGAAATGATGCAAAATGATACGAGTATATTAGAATTTTTTTCTAATTATTTTTTCAGAACCTGAAAGATGTGGTTTACAACGGAAACGGCACCACCACAACTTCAGCTTCACCGTCTACCGTAACGAGAAGACCGACGACTAGTGGAAATGTCACGACGAAGAAACCAACACGAAAGCCTACGGCTAGACCGGTGTCATCATTGACGACGACGAAAAGGCCATCAGCGACTACAAGAAAGCCGACTCGTACTACTCAGAAACCGCTGTCGTTGACCGAGAAGCCAACACGCCCCACCAAAGGAACTACTTCAAGACCCAAACCAAGTACAGTGCAAAACGTCACAACAAAAAGACCTCAAGTAACAACGAAACGTCCGAAACCGACCAGAAGACCTACAATTGCGCTGTCCAGCAGCACAGAAGCTATTTCATTTGAAGAACAAAGCCAAACTACGATTGAAAATGAGAGCAGCAGTCCGGAAACGAATGCCACTCCTGACTTTCGGAACCGTAAGTGAGCAATCGACAAATTTGAAGTGTTTATAAAAATTCTCACTTGTTCTAAAACATGCAATCTAGTTATCTAATTATAGTTAGATAGTTATATGCACCTGTATTCTGTTTAGCAAGAGAATATTCTCGGATTCGACAAAAATTTGTCAGTTTTTTGTCATTCCCTACCACAGAATGTTTAGAAAGCTCTTCTCTACAGCGCTGTACTGCTCGTGCAACTGCCATTGACTGTCAATGAATATTTTGCGCAACGCTTACCCCACTTTATTCGTTATGTTTTTTCTATGCGCAAACAGAGGATATTCTCTCGTTGGACAGACTATGTGTGTGTGTGTGTGTGTATTCTAAACTATATACATATATATTATTTTAAACTTTATAATTTTGTTTTTCTTTTCGGATTTTTTGTACGAAGCTAAAATATTAAAGACAATTCTTATATTCAATGTTCTCTTACAATTAGATTAAAAGTCTGTATTATTATTGTATTACCATTGATAGTGTTTACTATCAATATTCTCAACAGGATGCGGAGTAAGACCTCTAGTCTCAAGAGCGGGCAAGATCGTCGGTGGAAAGGGCGCGCAATTTGGAGAATGGCCGTGGCAGGTCTTGGTTCGCGAGGCGACCTGGCTCGGTTTATTCACAAAGAATAAGTGCGGAGGGGTGCTTATTACCGATAGATATGTGATAACGGCGGCTCATTGTCAACCGGGGTAAATTATATCATAAGTGTACAAAATATTTTTCCCGAGATAAAAAAAAAAAACTTAAGTCTATCCATTTAACTATATATCATTGATTTTGTTATTCTCAGCTTCTTGGCTTCCTTGGTTGCGGTGTTTGGCGAATTCGACATTTCGGGCGAGCTGGAGACGAAGCGCAGCGTAACAAAGAACGTTCGCCGCGTCATCGTGAACCGCGGTTACGATCCGGCGACGTTCGAGAATGACCTGGCGCTTTTGGAGCTGGAGTCGCCGGTGCAGTTCGACGAGCACATCGTGCCGATTTGTATGCCGGAGGACGGAATGGACTTCACCGGACGGATGGCAACAGTCACGGGCTGGGGCCGACTTAAATACAGTGTGTATCGTGTTTCTCGCTCACCCGATTTATAAATCGCGGACTCTCGTGTTATAAATTCCTTCACGTGACTAGAAAGTTATATACAATGCAAAATGGAACAGGTTACCGTGACAAAAGCGGAGTAACAACTTTCATAACTTTCGCGTAACCTCCTACGTCTGAATTTGTGGCACCAACTGCGACTTTTTTTTTTGCACACGCATCCGGACCTGTCAAAGTCCTACTAACGGTATATCGTCGTGTGTTCGACAGATGGTGGCGTGCCGTCGGTGCTGCAAGAAGTCCAAGTGCCCATAATGGAGAATGCTGTCTGCCAAGAGATGTTCCAAACAGCAGGACACTCCAAATTAATTCTGGATAGCTTTCTCTGCGCAGGCTACGCTAACGGGCAGAAAGACTCTTGCGAGGTAATCTCATATAGAGTGATTTTACTTCTCATCGCGCACCATTAGCTTATTAACTAGTTCCAGCTGGTAGCGGCCGGATCTCTTTGTGATTATACGGCAAATAACATGATTACTCTATCGCGCGTGCAAAATCATATTAGTGTGTTGCGTTATCGTGTTGCATTATCGTGATTCACTTATTATTTCATCTTATCCCGTAAATATTATTCCTCGTTCTAACAAAATGTCAGTCTCATTTCAATCATAAATTTATCTTTTTATTCTTGATCTGATTTTATTATTTTATAACGGATTTATTTTTTGTCTCAAAAGAAGAGCGATCAATCAACTCTTATTCTTTCGATTTGCCGAAAAAATGGTCTTGAACAAATCATCTAGATAGCGGTTAACAATTTTATTCAGGGCGACAGTGGCGGTCCGCTGGTAATGGAACGACCGGACGGCAGATGGTTTCTCGTCGGTACTGTTTCGCACGGTATAAAATGCGCGGCTCCATATCTACCAGGTGTGTATATGAGGACGACCTATTTCAAGCCCTGGCTGCACAGTATCACCGGAGTCTGAGGAACACAGATCATCATCATCATCATCGCGTATTCGAGTGATCACGCGCAAGCGGCACCCGATGCCATTCTGTATAAATGTACAAAGGAAGCTTAATTTATTTCATTCTACGGAATAGAAACGTACGAAAAACTCAATTAAGTAATACTGCCGCGACGATACAACTGGACTTGAAAAAAACTAGACTAGAAACGTATTTCGATATTTAGATAACAACGAAATTTCCTACCGCATATTCTCGTTCTTTCATTTCTCATTATGTAGTGACACAGCGAACGCTTGCATAAATCAACAAACCTCGCTGTATAAACAACGAGACACATGCACACATTAACTCGATCCCCACGTTATTTAAATTTCGAAATAGGATTCTAGCAAAATTATTCGCGCCAAAACTCCCGCTTTTCGGCGCTACGACGTTGCATTTATTATGCGCATTAATGTTTAAACTCGTTCTTTTGTGCGTGCATGTGTATGTGCGTGTGTGTACGTGTGCTCGCAGAGCCGACAGTAAAACAGAGTGTCTGTCGGAAGTATTTCTAAAACGTCAATAATTAGAACAATAAGATTATATATTTATTTGATGTTTTTTTGTCCAAGAAATGGACGCAAATAATTTATGATTCGCGACAGCGTTCTATGTAGCAAACTTCTTTTATTCACTCTTAAGTTTATTTATCTAACTGTTTCTCTGTAAGATATTAATTGCCTATGATTTAAAAGTTAGTTTCTAGACAATTTATTTCAAAAAGTTAATTTTAAATTAATTAATTAAGACATTTCAAAAAATCTTGGGATATGAATTCTAAATTATATCTTGCATTTACATAATTTCAAATTATATATATTTGCTTTTTTTCTTATGTATTTTCTGTGTATGCGTAATTGTTGAATAATGGATGTGGTTCCACGATATTCACATTATTACATAAAGACGAGTTACAAGCCTTATTTATTTCGTTGTTTTAGATGTTATTTATTAAATAAAATTTTTTTATACAACAATGTGTGTATGTGTGTGTGTGTGACTACCCACATGGAACTACATTTTATACAAATACATCCATTAGATGTTCAGTAGACGTCACATGGAGTTACGAACGTCCATTAGATGTCCAATAAACATTATGTCTGTGTGAATATTTTATACACCACCGACACTCTTCACGTGTGGGAATGAACCATCGTCAGCATTTTGACGTCACAACGTCATGTATGTCGCGAGGCAATACCGCTGTTAAAAATATTCTTCAAATCGATCAGACTTTTAATAACTTCATTAATATGTATGAACAACGTCATCGTCGATGATAACGTTGTTGATTCCGGTTGCCCCTCTCGTAATTCTTGCTATCGCTCATTTAACACGTGTTCACACTATGTTAACTGTAAATTCTTCAAACTGTAGCGCACGAGCCATTCGAGGAATCTGTCTATTCAAACACTAATTTTATATAATATTCGTTTTATTTACAGCAAAAAAAAAAAACGGAAGTTGATATCGTTATGCGCAGCATAAGGTTATTCGTTTAATGCTAAAGACACGTGTGCTTAAATCGCTATTTTATACTTTATTGTTGCTTTACTATTATTTTAAAACTAAAACTTTTTGAAATAAAATTGTGCTTATTTTTTGCATTATGTTTTAAAAGTATAAACACACACATAAGATTGTATAACTTTTTATCAAATAACATTTTATATTTCTTTTTTATATATAAAATATCTTTATTATCGATAATTTCTAAACTATTAAGTAATAGACTATCAATTATAGACTATTAATTATAGACTATTAATAGACTATTAATTATAGACTATTAATAGACTATTAATTATTACTTTGTATAAGTCGTCAAAAAAATATGAAGATCAATGCCCCCATTATTTCCCTTTCTCCAATAATAGAATGTTCCACTCATTATTTTGTTATATTTCTGTGAACATGATGTTATAATGCTATGTTTGCTCGATAAATTGGAAGGATAATTGTAGCGTGTTGAGTTCGTAAAATGCAGGGAACAAAACATGTTTCGTGCCACCGATTGAGATCTTTAAATGTGAATTCAGTTAAAAGTAGCCATGCATGAAATCTAATCACAAATACTTTTTATCCAAAAGAAACCTTTTGGAAGTTACGGTTATTAACATTGCATTATTGCTAATATTACATCTCTTTGTAAACTTTGCTAGATAAGAAGTTACGAAATCATTGACAATGTAAAAAGTAAACTGCATTTGTTGCACTTATGTATCGTTGCGTTCAAAACAAATTACCAGCATAAAATAATCGATATCTTAACTTTCTTTGTATAGACACTTGCAGAAAATTAATAAGTGTTTTATTAATTTTTAATTACATTTTGAGAGAAAAAAATATTTAAAAAATTTAAGAAGATAATTTAAATATTATAAAAATATAAATTAAAAATTAAAATATACTAAATACATTTTAACAAAATACTCTCAAAGGTATTTAAATACCGAACAATATAATTTGAAATATACATGAAAACGAAATGAATACTTGCAGATGTAATAAAAAGAGAAATATAATATTATTAAAGAAAACTTGTATCAAGTTTAGTTGGCTGAATTCCTTTTGACGGAAATTGCGTAATAAATTGATAAATTCTTAAAACTGAAGCGTTGTAGTTGAAAAAGAAAAGAATAATCTATTTACGACTCCTACATCAGACGTTTCATTGACTGAGTGATGTGTCGACCAACTCTCGAAGGAAAACAAATTCACGTAAGTGATAAGGATCTCCAGACGTATCTAGTTGCATAAATCAACTCTGTCCCGCTCATGCGCACTCTACAATATGTTTACTCCGTTACGGTGGACAGAAGTTTCTCGGAAGTCTAGGATCTGTTTAATCGTGACACGCAAGACCGAGGTAAAACGTTTGAAGCAAACGTTGTAGCCGAGGAAATGTCGAAGCCGGAAAAGAACATGACGATTTAATGATGCGTGCACACGCGTATAACAACGTGGCGATCCAACAAGTGCGCGTATGCGCTGGTTTTTTTTAGATACTCACCTGTGCACTCGCTGGTATTTCGTGTACAGGTGGTTGCATCGGAAAGATGAACAGCAATGCGCTTCTCGCGTCATGTCGCTGCGTCGATTTGCGCGCGTCTGCCGGCTTGTTCTCCTACTTCTACTCTTCTGGGAAAATGTCCACTGAATGCCCTTTATAGAAAAAAAGAAGAGTAACGCCGTAATTAATTTCCAAGGTTAATTATTCGAGACAAAAACTATTAAAGCTGAAGCTTCGAAATAAAGTTGCAAAGAAGGATAATAAAATATACAAAATGAATTTTGAGCGATGATAAAACAATTACAGTTGTTTTTCTGAATTAGTCAATTTTTAATCAAATCTTTTTTCTTGTGTTTTTCTCTCGAAATTAGTTTACATTTTTGTAAAAGACGTTTTAGATGACGTAAAACTAGAAATCATTACCAGAAAAATAGCACATCAAAAAATTCTTCACAAAGAATCTTTAAACATAAAGAAAATCACGTAGAAGAATACATGAAAAATTCAGTTCTCTCGTCAAAGTAAAACGCCAGTTCACGCTCGGAAGGGTTAGACAACGGGGTGTCGTGACTGTTCGTACTTCGTAACTACCCAGTATACGTGAAAAAGCACACAGGCGTTCGCGAGCGGTATATAGAGCGGGAACGACCACCCGGCGGGCACATCAGGATATCTTGGATCAATACGGCCAAGAGAGAAGGAAACTCACGATAGCGTAAGAAGCGCGATGAGAAAGCAGCGGCTAAAGCTGACAAAGTAGCCCCCAATAAACGGCGAAAACGTGTTCCGGCTGAGACACTACTTGTTGTTGTCAGAAACATCCCGGACATACAAACGTAATAGCAAGAATAAAAACTAGGAAAATTCTCGTCTCGTTTAAATTTGAGTAGATACACAAACGGACAACGAGATTTTACCTTGTTATCTTTGACCTTTCACAGATCCTCCGTATATGTTATACTCCGTTACAGAATATCGCGTCTGGTGATGACAAAATGGAGTATCTATCTCGGAAAGGACCGCGATATTATATAATCTGTGAAAGAAATAAATCTCTATTATATTCTGCGCTGATCTAATCTGAAAAAAATCTGAAAATTTACCGCGTAAGATTGTAGTATACTATAGCGTAAGAATTGTAGTATACTATAAAATGTCAGAGTTTTTCTATAAAATAAAAAGTGCGTAAAACAAAATATTTTAGCAATACTTTACATATGCAGTTTTAATTTAAAAAAAAGTACCTATATAAATTTTTATAAAACACGATAACTTTACTAATGACTTTACTTTCCACTTAATCATATCACTGTCTGCGTATCGTAGCGTCAGCGTTTCATATGTCAGTTAGATAATTTCGAGCGACAGGACAAAATTCGTTTGAATAGTTTTTCGAACTATTATCTCGAGTCGCTCGATAGATATAAAGCCGAAGATCTGAATGAACAAAATGTCACGTAGGTCGTGATCGGGAATCGCGAAAAAAAAGAAAAAAGGCAACGGGTTAACAGTGAGTGGCGCATGCGTGTAATACGCGCCCGCGTAATGGCAACCGGAACGGCGTAGAAGTATAGATTGCCGGAGCGAGTGCGGCGCGGACTCAGTCCTCCAGCGAACGCCATCGAGGACTTGTTGATCCTGTGCGGATTTACTTGCAAAAAAGGCTTCGATCTCCTGTCTGGCCGAGCCGTTTCAGTCAAGCTGAGCCAGAACAACAAACATTTTGTAAGTGAATAATTACAAAAATTTTCTAACAGAAGAAAAATTCTAGATGTTCAGTTTTATCTTGTTTGTATGCTTTACTATAGTATTCTATACATATTATACTTTTCGAAGCTTGTTGTTTTTTTGATGCGTTGCAAACCATATAATCAAAATACGAATAAATTAATAAGTTTCAGAAATAACACAGAATTCAATCATTTTTAGATATTTATGTACCCTAATTAGTTTGCGGCACAGAAAGATAATTCGCGAGTCATGGAAATTTGATATCAGATTTTATATATATAAGCTCATCAAGTTAATTGAACTTACTGATTATTGTTTCATCTGCAATTCATGTAAATAACATGCACTGGATGTTTGCAAGGAAATTTTATCGCGAAATAAAAAAGAAACAGTGAAAAAACTATTGATCATATATATATATATTTGAGATTAATGCAAGTATTGATCAAACGTCACTCATGCCACGAATTCTAATAAATTATAACTAGTGCTTCCAAAATGTGAAAATAATTACAATTTTCAGTGTTTTGTTGTTTTTGCAAACAACCTAATATATAGATATTGCAAAAGTAACTTATCCTTTGTTACGATACGTATTACGTTTTATTTGCTAAAATGTTTGCTATATTATGATCACTTTACCTAATTAACTTTAAATAGTTAAGTTTAGCAAGTATGTAATTAATTCTTTTATGTATTCATAAATATTATTTGATTAAAGCAAAAAAAAAAATATTGATTATGCTATATTGTTGAGCTGCAATATCGCGCTAAGTTGCACGAAATAAAAAAAAAATAAGTAATTCAGTTATTAACGTCGGTAAATTGCGTAAAGAATGCTCCCTTTTAGCTTTGTAAAGTCGCATCAACAGCCGCAAAAAAAATTACTTAAAAAAAAGTAGTAAAAGCATTGCGTCAGCGGTGTTGTATGATAAGGCATCATGTAAAACGGGTTCGACACTAACGGTTGGTTGCGTCTTACGGATCGCTGCCTGCAACAAAAACAAACAGGGTAAATAACACTGAAATAAAGTACGCCCGTAGGTACAGAACGAAGGAGAGAAAATCGCACGAAATTTGCTGCGATCGTTTAACGGTAACAAATTCCTGCGCGCCCGGTTTTGCAATTCAAATATTGCGCTTTTATTTTCAACTGCAAATTTATCTCTGCAAACGGCATCGCAATTTACTTGTATATAAAATGAAATCTAGTTTCACACAGAGAATATTTAAATCTAATTTCAGCACTAGTAGTGGCGTATCCGGTGAAAATTTTCGTGTGATTAAAAAATCATCAAACAAATATATTCAAAAAATATGATGGCTCGAAATTTTGAAAATTAATACTTGCACTGTGCAATACTAAAATAAAACAAATTCTCTAAAAAAAGAAGTCATTTTCCATTATTTTGCGACAAATATAACAATGTATTTGTCACGCTAGTATATAACGTAGAGTTGCATTTTCAGTTTTTTTAACGTCTGATTGTAAATTCTAATTTTACTAACACTTTTCTCCCTTTGAATAATTGCAGTGTTCCAAACATTAGAATATTTTCAACAAGATGAAGGCGTGTACGGCGATAATGTTAGTGCTTGTAGCAAATACGGCGTATATCGGTGTCGAGGCGTGGGGCGGTCTTTTCAATCGCTTCAGTCCCGAAATGCTATCTAATCTCGGTTACGGTGGTCATGGGGGTTACATGAACCGTCCTGGATTATTGCAGGTATTTCAAAAAAGTCTTTCTCTGAAAATATTTTGCCATTTTTTTTCAAATAACAAGTGTTGTTATTATTTCAAAGACATCAATATAGAATACGTTCCAATATTTTAATCACTCTGTAGGCTTATTTGAAGATAAATAAAGTTGAAATTACCGTCTAATTTTCCAGATTTTTTAGATTTCATTCAGCAATTTGATAGAAAAAGAGACAGACTAAAATAATTTTACATTTTTAACATTATTTTTAGTTGTATTTTGTTACATAAAAAATTATAAAATCTTTCAGTTTATTTCTCTCTTCCTCTCTCTCTTTCTCTCTCTCTCTCTCTTTTTCTGATGTTCATTCTAAGTTTTTTAAATAGATTGTTGTTTTCATTGTTTCGTGTAATTAGCAGTATTTTGTGCTGCAGTACAGGTCATATGCGATCAATACTTCATTTTTGAGTCCGCATGCACTTATATTTGCACAATCGTGAGAAATATTTTTCAGAGTTAAGTCGTGTTTATTTTATTACATTATGAAAATATTTTGTCCGTGAATTAACATCGAGATTGCGATTCACAGATTGAAATCGCCATATAGTGAGGCACATGCGAAATAAGTGGCACTGTAAAAACTTTTATTGCGTTTCAAATAAAGTAGAGTTATATAGTTCTTTAGTCGTTCTCGGAGTTTGATAATATCGTACCTTTCAATTTGCATCCTTACTTACTTACTTAAGTCAGATAATTTCTTTCGTGTCGCGCAAATAATTAGCAAGTTTTACAAAAGTTTACTATTAATAGACATAGAATTTACACTGCTGGAAACGATAAAAACTTTACTTTTTTTTTATATTTACTTGTCATATCAGATGCGTATGAAGTAACATACAAACATGCGAATTTTAACCTGAACTAAATTACGTGGAAGTAAAAACAAAGATATAAGTGCGTCCGAGAAAAAGAAAAATATGTAAATATACAAAATTTATGTAAGTAACCGGATCTCCAAAATTTAGTGTAATTAAATCACTTACGTATAAATTTACATGATCGTCTTAATTTTTCTTTCCGGGCGTTATCGTTTAATTCATATATCTCTCGATTCTAAATAATATATTTCAAATCTAAAGCAATCGCTCCAGGAAGGATATAACGGTTTATATGGAGAAGGAGCCGAACCGTCCGAAGAACCTTGTGACGAAAGGAAATGCATGTACAATGATCACTGCTGTCCAGGTTCCATTTGCATGAATCCCGATGGAGGTAAACAATTAAAACATTCTAATAAAATTTTCTATCATAATTGCTGAAATTATTTCAATCTTCTAAATCAATAAAAAATAACAAAGATACTTGAACTCTTATGCAAACATTTACATTTATTACAAAAAATATATAATTACAAGAATAACGTTACAGTTGTAGGAACTTGTGTCTTCGTTTACGGCATGAAACAAGGCGAACTTTGCAGAAGAGATAGCGAATGCGAGACTGGTTTAATGTGCGCCGAAATGCCTGGACGTGAAACAAAATCGTGTCAACCGCCGACCACTTCGAACAAACTATACAGTGCGTTGCGCAGTTTTATATCATTCTTGAAAAATATGGAGTATAACTTTGTACAAAATTAAAACCAAAATTAACCAAAAGTTTATTAAAATCAAATTAAAATAAAAAAAGTAAATTATCAAAAAAGTTTATGGTAACAAATAACATATTTGTTACAGATGAGGAATGCATTATGTCAAGCGAATGTGACATAAGTCGTGGATTATGCTGTCAACTGCAAAGGCGACATCGACAAACTCCTAGAAAGGTATTAACAACATTTATATATAATTTTTCTTTAATTATTTAATTACAAAACTTACAAAATTTTGTTTTAATTTCCGCGGAATAGGTTTGCTCGTATTTCAAGGATCCTTTGGTTTGCATCGGCCCGGTAGCGACGGATCAGATAAAGTCCGTGATCCAGTCCTACACTTCAGGTGAGAAACGAATCACCGGACAGGGCAACCGTCTGTTCAAGCGGATGTCGTTCCCTTAAACGCTTGTGGTACCTGACAGCATAATGGAATGAGAAGAGGAAGTAGTAACGTAAGAGAAAAGCTAAAAAAAAAAAATCAAATCTTTCTTTTAGTTGTTGTGAAAGTGATACTTAAAAAAGTCTGTCGGTTCGATGCTATCTCGATCTCTTTCCTAATCCTGACTTTCTTATGCGCCAACGATATATCGAAAAGTAAGTAATGATAACAATGATAAGAGAAGAAAAGTAAAACGTGAGAAATTACATATATGCATGTATTACTCGAAGAGGTATTACTTCGAGATTGTTCCTTTTTCGAAGTTAGCGCGACTGAAAAACCTTACAACACATATCATAGTAATCCCGTATCATAAGTTTCTCTAAGGATAAGGAATGTGCTAGCTTAGTAAGTGATAGAAGGCGCGCGCTGAGAAAAATAAAAGTGTCGCTCAAAGAAGATGTTTCTTAAATGATTTAGAAATAAGATTTCGAGAGAGAAGTTTTACTAAACGGTTCTACTTACTGAGTTGAGCTTTTCTTTCTAACTGATAGTCAAAGATTAGTGGATCCTTTAATTGTCTATAAATTGTGGCTATAGAAATATAAGCATAGTACATGAGAAAATGAAGATATAGAAAGAAGTGCGAAAAAAAAGGAGAGCTCAAGTTCTGATTATCGTCGCAGTGTCAACATTGACTGCATTGTTTATATTGAAATTAAAACAATATTTTTATTACAATCATCTATAGAACAAAAGAGCAAAGAAATATATTTTTTTCTTTCAAGAATTTTGAAATAGCGTAGATAAAATATTTTGAAATAGCATCGATAAAGTATTTCCAACGATTTCTGACACAACGATTGTTGCATTACACCAACATACATTTTCTCATGGAAAATATTTCAATGTCGATACCGCGAACGATAACGTCTTTCAAGTTCTATAACATTGCTAGTCCATGTTAATATCTGTACTTTTAGCTGTGCTTTTGATCAATTGAAATTGAAATTCAATACACGTAAATTGACTGATAATCTCTTATACATGTGAATTTTTTATAAACATTATTTACGCAGAAAAAAACAATTTTTTACGCGCGAGAAAGCTCTTGCGTTACCGAAAGAAAATATATTTTAAAATAATAAACTGATATGTGATAAATAGCGTATGAAATAAAAATAACAAACGTCTCACATTTTAATACAAAAATAATGAACGTTCTAAAATAAATACGTTTTATCTTTACGAAACATATTATTTTTGAAAGAGTAATAATAAAACAATAAATAAATAAATAAAAGAACAAAGTGCAGCTAAAAAAGAAACAGATTTATCGTCAATATAAAAAATAGCTTCACAGTTAAAAATCGAGAGATTTTCAACCAAAATAAGAGGCAAAACAACTAGCAATCTTACAGGATGTTGGCAAGAGATCTACAGTGGCGGATTTGAATTACAAATAAAATAGATTTTTAAAGAGTGTAAAACTATCTAAAATTTTTAATTACAAAAATGATAAAAGTTGCAGAATAATTTAGGAAATCGTGGATATTTTTAAGAAAAATATTTCCTCGATAAATCGCAGACCTTGCGATATCATCTTCAATTCAAATCTGTTACTGCATGTCTTGCTAAAATATTCAAACGCACAGATCAAAGTATTTGGTTTTTTTCCATTTTACAAACATTCATCCAGCAGTTGTTTGCGCAAAAACGCGAAATCTTCGGGTAATTCCAATGGCGGAAAAGTATTTTCTACAAGGGGAAGAGCTGAAAAAAAAAAACGCAAGTAATTTCAAAGAATGTCAAAATATAGAACTCTACTACTTTAGACGTTTACTCGATAATAGTGGATGTACAATTTATTTCTAATCTTCCTCCAAAGAAACTTTCACATCACACAATCGGTGTGTATACTGTACACGTAAGACACTGTGCACTGTGGTTGCAAACGTTTTAAAATGTATAGAGGGATATTATTATTGTTATATCTGTAAATGATATCAAACAAAGTATACAACAAAAGTTTTGCTTTACTAGCATTATATATATTTAAAGATATAGTGGTATATATATATATATATATATATATACATATACATATATATATATATACATATATATATACATACATACATATAAATGTAAACACATAAGATAACAAAGGAAAAGAAAAGACACTTTAACTTTTAGTGGAAAAAATATAGATGTGCATATTGTGCTATTGTTTAAGGAAACAAAGCAACCCAGATGAACGTTAAGACAACAAGTTATTGAAAAAAATGTGGAAATAGCTCTGTTAAATATTAATAATCGCGGAAATCGCTCTATATGGAATGTATAATAATATACACATATACATATATATATATCTTGGAAAAAAGTTGCTCCTGCATTAAAAGTGAATGAAATATAAATACCAAGTATATATAATATATATTATCTGTGGCTTAATCACATCATATTATTAAAATATTATTCTGTGAAAATTTCGTGAAAACTTGAATGGCTTTTATAATATTAATCGTTTTATGTATATATCGTCAAAGAGATGAAATCGCGAAATGTTTGATAATATAAGAATGTGAAATTGACGCACGCTATTTTAAATGCAATAGTAAAAGATGTAGTGTAAACGGTTCTTGACTGGCCGTGGTTGGGTCACTTGGGATCCGACATATGCACATCGTTCAATTCTTGAAGATCGCTCGTATATCGCGCGCTCTCCACAACTCAAGAATCTCAAAAATTTAGAACTCAAAAAAATTGCTGTTTTATTACAGCGGGTCTTTTCTATCTTTTTACATTTATGTGACTGTTGTATATTACCTCGATTTCTTTTATTCACCGACATACCTATATATAACACAAATCGAGAATGACCCAGCCACAGTCCTTCGAAAGGTTCGTCTTCCGTGGATTAAATATTTTCTGAAATCACACAATCGAGTACCGCGACAACAATGAATGCTCTAAATTTCAGTAAAACACTTGTCATCTGTCTTATCGCTAAAGAAAAAAGGTTATTGGCGAAAACATCGTCGCTTTTCACGTCACTGGTGCTATAATCGCCGGGAATATGTGTCCTCTATAATATCGATCAACCGATATATTTCTCAAAGAAAAAACACCTGTCTGGTGTCCTCTATAATATCGATCAACCGATATATTTCTCGAAGAAAAAACACCTGTCTATATAAGGAAACTGAAAACATATCATGTGAAATGCCTAATGCATTTAAGAGAGTTCTAAAAATATGAATGTTAACTATATGAGATATATTATCCTATTGAAATTATATTTTTATCTCTAATGTGTATGTATACCTAAGCTCTATATATTTACATAATATTTATATATTTTCTCGAGTGGTATATATATGTATGTGTATATACATATATATATTACATATATATATTATAAAATAACGTGTGTATACATATCTATTTAAACAACACACATATACACTTATATAATCCCAACTTGTTCTAGCATACGTATATAATAGAGTGTCTCTTTGATAAATCTGGAATAGAATTCTCAGAAATTTTTTTTCTTTTATACGAGAAAAAATTAAGAACTTTCGAAAAAAGCATTTTGTCAATTTGAATCATTTTTATTGACTTGATTTTTGCAAAAACTTTTGCTTTTATTTTAGTTCTTACTGATTTTGTGCAGTTTTCTATTTTTTTAAATTTAATATATAAAATACCAAGTAGCTTTATATAATTTATTCTCAAACAAATAATTAAATAATTAAATTTATATAATAAATAAATATTTAATTTAATATATTTTTTATATATTTTCTTTATATATTTTATCTGTATTTTTTCTATTTGTTTTTTTTGTTACTTCTTTTGTAACTTAGCAACCTGCCTATGTACAGGTAACTTGGTTTACCTCTATAG